>JZKD02S2095582.1:0-22023 GCA_000966675.3 Picea glauca
CAAGGATACACTCTTACGTTTGACTCCCGAAAATATAAAATCAGAGAAAATAACTCAGGAAGATTGGTTGCAACTGCAACAAGAAGACCGAACAACATATACATCCTAGACATGATTAAGAGAGAGAATACAGAAGCCACACAAAAGGATTCCAGGGAAGAAAAAGTCCCAAAGACAAAAAATAAGGATGAAGTATTATTGAGTGCCACATGTTCAGGGAGAGCAGCCCCAAAAAAGAGAGTTACCTTTTGTCATTAAACTCAAGGGGAGAATCCCTACCCTTTTCCATTGATGTCAAAGGGGGAGATAAACCAAGATCGTGATGATAGGGGGAGCATGAGTGTTGCCATTAATGAAAAAGGGGGAGATTATTGGAAGATTGGTTGTTGTAATTGATGTCAACCCTACTCATTGGTTTTGGGCCGCAAGATTGATGAAGGTATTTGGACATGAAGGAAAATGTACATGAAGAAACAAAACCCATGGATGGATAGTATACATCATGTTGTTTCCGGTGGTCTGTGGCACATCACGTGGATCAACAAAAATCCATGCACGAGGAAAGAGATAGTTGGAAGGAAGAGAAACACGTGCGCATGCATGGAAGACCTAATGACATTAGGATTAGGTTTTTTGTAATACATTGTAATGGATGATCATCCAGAAATGTATAAATATAGATACCTAGGAGGTATAGAAGAGGTCAGGTTTTAGAGAGTCTAAAGAGATGACGGAAGGAAGGAGTCTTGTTTTGATAACTAGTTGTAATACTCTGTGGTACAACCTAATTTTGTAAGTTGTTGAGTTGCAAAAGGCTCGGGAGGGTAGATCACAGGCTGAGGAGCCTAGTGTGATCTAGTCCACCTCATAATATATATCGACCTGACTGAGAATGAGTTGTAAATTGTGTGGTGCAGTAGTTTTGGAACTACCACAATAGAAGATCTTGAGAGCCAGATCTTTGTGGACGTATCCCGGGAGGGGGTGAACCACGGTAAAACTTGTGTTATCTGATTGAATGCTTGTGTCTCTTTATTGTTTATGAGTAGATGTTAGCATGATGAATGACTGAGCTAATTACATTACATGCATAATTGGGAATGGAAGTATATTGCTTTAATAAGTTAAATAGAACTCTCAACGCACACTTCTCAGATCTCCATTCAATCCTGAACTACAAACACCTGAGTACTGCAGTCACCCATTAAGATTGTTGGCCCTTGACCAAGTTTTGAGAGATCTTTGGTAAAGTTTGACCTACTTTGGGACTTCGACAGCCTCTCAAAGGAGGAGCACAAGATGAAGCAGAGATCGTGGGATCTCGGCCCCTTTTGGGTCCTTTTTGGGGTTTGGGATTATGTAATGGGTATGGGATGTTGGCCCATGGGTTTACCCATGTTTAGGCCTATTTTCTAATGTATATATAGATGTCTAGGAAATTCAAGGATATATAGAGAATACATCTATGTGATGTTAGACAGATGGCTAAGTGCTAGATCTATGTGATCAAAGGATTGTAAGATTTTTGTGAATACTGTGTGAAGCTTGCAGAGCTGAGTGCAAGTGATTGTAGAAGGCTTAGTGTTGTAACCTAGCTCAAGGAAGGCAGATCTGGCAAGGTGCGTGCAGATCTCCTATCTTATGCGGAGTAGGATTTTGTGGCTTTGTGCATGTAACTGATTGACTGAATACAATAAAGAAGACGAGTTGGTGGACGTAGCCCCAGGGTGGGAGTGAACCACGTATATGTTGTGTTTCTCTGCTTTGTGCGATGTCTTGATGTGTTTATGTCTTTATTTGCTAAGTGCTTTGATATAGATAGATAGATATGTTTATGCTTTGTGTTAATGATGTAAATGGATGTTAGATCTGACTTATATGAATGTGATTACTACTTGAACCTGCTCGCTCTGATCTGTTATGTTGTGCTAAGTGCTTAGATATAGCAGATATGAGTGAATGATGTGATGCTCTGTTTTATCTACGCAGTAGAATAGTGGTAAAATATTGATGAACTATCGGTGCTAAGTTCTCTGTTAGGTATTACAATCACAGATCTATGTCCCGGCTAAGGTTGCAGACACCTAAGTCTTGCAACCACCCCTTCCTCTACCTCGATGAGACTTCATCTACTTAGCAGGTGTTGAAGAAAGGGTCAGTAGTTAGGGATTTGTTGGTGTGAAGTTGTAGCGTTGAACACTGGGTCTGCCCCTGTGCTAACAAATGGTTCTGTTGTCGGGACCGAAACTATGATTGTTGGGAACTGATGAAGAAGACGCTTTGCGCCAAGATCCGATCTGAAACTTTGAAAGATCTATTCATCGATCTTTCGCTCTAGTGCACAGTATTCAACTTGATTTATAAATATCTGTGCTAAAGAAAAGAGGTAAGACCTGAACACTTTTTGCTTTGAGAAAGGTAAAAGTAAGAAGTCTTTCTTAAAAAAAGGTAAGATCTGCAAGCTCTGTGCTCTGATAAAGGTAAGAATAGTGAAAAGTTCTAGATCTGAAAGCTTTGTGCTCTATAGAAGTAAGATAAGTGGAAATTTGTGTTTCTAAAGTATGGATCTATGTATGTTTGACAGATTATGTCCTAGCTTCAAAACTAGGACCCTAATAGATAAAAGAAGGTTTGATATGCATAGATCTGATAATAATAGTGAAAGATATGTTATACATATGCATAGAAAGAATGTTTGGACTAACAAGTGGATGTAGGATCCTACAAAGAACTATTTGCAAGTTAGCTACTATGATCCTACCGTGGTATAGAAAGAGTTGGGGATCATTTAAAAGAAAGAGAGGATTAAGCCTATGTTACAGTTGCAAAAAACCAGGACATCTTTCTAAGGATGCCCTGGGAGAAGGCCTACTTGTCTATGTTGCAAAGCTATGGACCACGAAGTATTGTATTTCCATAGAATGATTGCTAAGCTTGAAGGAATGAACTTGGGACAAGAAAAACCTAAGGCATATCCAAAAATGGTAGAACCCAAGAAAGAATCAGAGAAAGCATTGTTCCAGAAAAGAGAAACCTTGAATGATCACCGACATGCCATCTTATCATATATCTTCAAATAAAAAGAATGCCTTGAAGCAAGAATAGGAGACTTTGACATTGACTATGTTCTAGATGAGGAAACATGGGTGAATATCATGATAGAAAGAACTTGGGAACTTTTAGGGAAGCCTGCTATCACTCCTTCATTGGGACAAATATGGATATTTAGAGGAAAGTTGATAAACCTATGTGGAAATCTCACCAAGATATCTATGAATGCCAACTGAACTTTGGAAAACGACGATTTTTAGATTATTAAATTTATTGAGAACAACCTCCCATTTACCATGTTACTGGGAAAACCTTGGATTGAAAGATATCATGCCAAAAGGGAAGAAGAAAAAGAATTTTTAGAGTAGAAGAAGCAAGAGTTCAAATATTTTATGACTAGGAGGATCGCACACTTGATTGAAGAATAGAAGAACGGATCGAAACTATTTAACACCAGTGCTACCCATGATTTTGGTCATCATGATGATGTATTGATGATGGTGTATTCAGGCTCTTCATAAGAACTTTCTCCTGAGAAAAAGTTACTTTCTTCTCTTTCCAGAAATATCATTTTTGCAGGAGGTTCACAGGCTGCTAGTATATTTGCCTGCGAGAATGTATGATTCTTGCAGGCTGCCTTAAGCCAGGGTGCGAGAAGTTCACACTGTGTTGAACTGCTAGGGTGCGAACTCTTTATAAAGCAAGGAAAAAGATGAATTCTCGATGCTTCTAGAAGGGAATCTTCTAGAAGGATGAGATGGCATTCAAATGGTTATCATAGTATTGGATTAGCTGATATTTTCGCATCATTCTTATCCAAGTAACTAATTCATTCTCTCCTATATATTGAGGGAATTCTTATGGAAAAGGTTAAGAAAGATTCATTGGAGAATTGGTGAAAGAATTGTGTGAAGGACTGAAGCTACAGCAACTTGAAGACTCCAGCAAGTTTATCCAAAGGAGTTGATCTTCATGCAAGTGAGAAAGTGTGTGTGTCGGAGCCAAGAGCCATTGAAAGGAAGTTTGCAACATCAAGGCTCAGGTTGTAATCTTTACTTTCCATTAATATGATACAGTAATATGTCCCTTTCCCATAAATCTATTTCCACTTTATTCTATAATTCCTTGATCATATACATATATATATTGTTGAATAGATTGTTCTTTCTTCACTTTGGTTGGTTTGTGTTGTCTTGGTCTTGACTGCACGAGAGCACTGGAGTGAAGCGGGAGCAACAAAGACCATAGGAAGTGATAATAAGGTAAGTTATTTGTTCTTGCCACCTATTTAATTCAATAGTCAAAATCTAGGGAAAGAGTCATGTTCTATCTTTCTTTGTTCTAGATCCAGGTGGATCTAGAGAGATCGATTAGTGTCCGCACCTACGGATTTATCCAATAACAAAATTTGCGACTCCACTAGGGAGCAATCCCATTTTATTTGTAGCTTTTGGTGTTTTTCTGTGGCCATTTTCTCTGGTTTCACTTTTCTCTTGTCCTATCAATCTCTGAGTCTTCAGGATATCCTGATAGACCCTCTGAGTCCAAAAGCCTTTTTAAATTTTGCTTCATTTTTCAAATTTTTGGTTATGTTCAGGTATTCTCGCACTGCACTACATTGCAACCTGCGAGAACTGGTAGAGTTTGCACTCTGCTTTTAGGTCTCAGTGCGAGGTTCTCGCACCCTGTTCAAGGTTCACCTGTGAGAATCAGTGATTCTCGCATTGTGTAATATTGCCTGCCTGCGAACACAATTTTTCAAAAGTTTGGATTTGAATTTTGGGTTTTTTAACTGCCCAGATCAGTTTGATTGCCTCTTATGAGTTTCTTGGATCATTGATTGATATATTTCTTGTTTTTGTTTGCATGTATGAACGGTCTTAGGATTTCAAGGTTTTTCTTGTCATTTGTGTCTTCACTTTTCTTGGCAAAACCATTCTCTTTGACTTCAGACTCTGAGTGTGTTTGATTATTTAAGAACCAGTGATTGGTTGAAAGTTGAGTGCTTGGTTTTTCTCATTTTCTTATTGGTATGAAAGATCATTTTCTTTTGCATTTGAAATGACTAAATTGGTTTGCTCTTTATTTTNCACAAAGCACGAGATTGCAGAGAGATGAAGAAAGATAATTGTATGCCAAATGTTTGTATACCAACTACAACATGGAAAAGGAAAGAAATTCCACACAATGAAAATTGTCGAATAGAATTGGTCGCTAAAGAATGCAAAGAATAATATGAATTGTTCATAGACAGTGGGTGCTAATCTCATATGACGGGAGATCAAAGCAAATTTTTCATCTTGAAGGAAAAGGGTGGAAATGTTGCATTTGGAGATGACTCATCTACCAAAATACTTGGAAAAGGAACTATAAAGATTGGAACTAAAAATGTAAAAGCACGAAAAGTCCTATTGGTTGAATATTTGAAGCACAATCTCCTCAATGTCAGAAAAATATGTGATCAAGGATACACTCTTACGTTTGACTCCCGAAAATATAAAATCAGAGAAAATAACTCAGGAAGACTGGTTGCAACTGCAACAAGAAGACCGAACAACATATACATCCTAGACATGATTAAGAGAGAGAATACAGAAGCCACACAAAAGGATTCCAAGGAAGAAAAAGTCCCAAAGACAAAAAATAAGGATGAAGTATTATTGAGTGCCACATGTTCAGGGAGAGCAGCCCCAAAAAAGAGAGTTACCTTTTGTCATTAAACTCAAGGGGAGCATCCCTACCCTTTACCATTGATGTCAAAGGGGGAGATAAACCAAGATCGTGAAGATAGGGGGAGCATGAGTGTTGCCATCAATGAAAAAGGGGGAGATTATTGGAAGATTGGTTGTTGTAATTGATGTCAACCCTACTCATTGGTTTTGGGCCACAAGATTGATGAAGCTATTTGGACATGAAGGAAAATGTACATGCAGAAACAAAACCCATGGATGGATAGTATACATCATGTTGTTTCCGGTGGTCTGTCGCACATCATGTGGATCAACAAAAATCCATGCATGAGGAAAGAGATAGTTGGAAGGAAGAGAAACACGTGCGCATGCATGGAAGACCTAATGACATTAGGATTAGGTTTTTTGTAATACATTGTAATGGATGATCATCCAGAAATGTATAAATATAGATACCTAGGAGATATAGAAGAGGTCAGGTTTTAGAGAGTCTAAAGAGACGACGGAAGGAAGGAGTCTTGTTTTGATAACTAGTTGTAATACTCTGTGATACAACCTAATTTTGTAAGTTTTTGAGTTGCATAAGGGTCGGGAGGGTAGATCACAGGCTGAGGAGCCTAGTGTGATCTAGTCCACCTCATAATATATATCGACCTGACTGAGAATGAGTTGTAAAGTGTGTGGTGCAGTAGTTTTGGAACTACCACAATAGAATATCTTGAGAGCCAGATCTTTGTGGACGTAGCCCAGGAGGGGGTGAACCACGGTAAAACTTGTGTTATATGATTGAATGCTTGTGTCTCTTTATTGTTTATGAGTATATGTTAGCATGATGAATGACTGAGCTAATTACATTACATGCATAATTGGGAATGGAAGTATATTTCTTTAATAAGTTAAATAGAACTCTCAACGCACACTTCTCAGATCTCCATTCAATCTTGAACTACAAACACCTGAGTACTGCAGTCACCCATTAAGATTGTTGGCCCTTGACCAAGTTTTGAGAGATCTTTGGTCAAGTTTGACCTACTTTGGGACTTCGACAGCCTCTCAAAGGAGGAGCACAAGATGAAGCAGAGATCGTGGGATCTCGGCCCCTTTTTGGGTCCTTTTTGGGATTTGGGATTATGTAATGGGTATGGGATGTTGGCCCATGGGTTTACCCATGTTTAGGCCTATTTTGTAATGTATATATAGATGTCTAGGAAATGCAAGGATATATATAGAATACATCTATGTGATGTTAGACAGATGGCTAAGTGCTAGATCTATGTGATCAAAGGATTGTAAGAGTTTTGTGAATACTGTGTGAAGCTTGCAGAGCTGAGTGCAAGTGATTGTAGAAGGCTTAGTGTTGTAACCTAGATCAAGGAAGGTAGATCTGGCAAGGTGCGTGCAGATCTCCTATCCTATGCGGAGTAGGATTTTGTGGCTTTATGCATGTAACTGATTGACTGAATACAATAATGAAGAAGAGTTGGTGGACGTAGCCCCAGGGTGGGAGTGAACCACGTATATGTTGTGTTTCTCTGCTTTGTGCGATGTCTTGATGCGTTTATGTCTTTATTTGCTAAGTGCTTTGATATATATAGATAGATATGTTTATGCTTTGTGCTAATGATGTAAATAGATGTTAGATCTGACTTATATGAATGTGATTACTACTTGAACCTGCTCGCTCTGATTTGTTATGTTGTGCTAAGTGCTTAGATATAGCAGATCTGAGTGAATGATGTGATGCTCTGTTTTATCTGCGTAGTAGAATAGTGGTAAAATATTGATGAACTATCGGTGCTAATTTCTCTGTTAGGTATTACAATCACAGATCTATGTCCCGGCTAAGGTTGAAGACACCTAAGTCTTGCAACCACCCCTTCCTCTACCTCGGTGAGACTTCATCTACTTAGCAGGTGTTGAAGAAAGGGTCAGTAGTTAGGGATTTGTTGGTGTGAAGTTGTAGTGTTGAACACTGGGTCTGCCCCTGTGCTAACAAATGGTTCTGTTGTCAGGACCGAAACTATGATTGTTTGGAACTCATGAAGAAGACGCTTTGTGCCAAGATCCGACCTAAAACTGTGAAAGATCTATGCATCTATCTGTCGCTCTAGTGCACAGTATTCAACTTGATTTATAAATATCTGTGCTAAAGAAAAGAGGTAAGACCTGAACACTTTGTGCTTTGAGAAAGGTAAAAGTAAGAAGTCTTTCTTAAAAAAAGGTAAGATCTACAAGCTCTATGCTCTGATAAAGGTAAGAATAGTGAAAAGTTCTAGATCTGAAAGCTTTGTGCTCTATAGAAGTAAGATAAGTGGAAGTTTGTGTTTCTAAAGTATGGATCTATGTATGTTTGACAGATTATGTCCTAGCTTCAAAACTAGGGCCCTAATAGATAAAAGAAGGTTTGATATGCATAGATCTGATAATAATAGTGAAAGATATGTTATACATATGCATAGAAAGAATGTTTGGACTAACAAGTGGATGTAGGATCCTAGAAAGAACTATTTGCAAGTTAGCTACTATGATCCTAGCATGGTACATAAAGAGTTGGGGATCATTTAAAAGAAAGAGAGGATTAACCCTATGTTACAGTTGCAAAAAACCAGGACATCTTTCTAAGGATGCCATGGGAGAAGGCCTAGTTGTCTATGTTGCAAAGCTATGGACCACGAAGTATTGGATTTCCCTAGAATGATTGCTAAGCTTGAAGGAATGAACTTGGGACAAGAAAACCCTAAGGCAGATCCAAAAATGGTAGAACCCAAGAAAGAATCAGAGAAAGCATTGTTGCAGAAAAGAGAAACCCTGAATGATCATCGACATGCCATCTTATCATATATCTTCAAATAAAAAGAATGCCTTGAAGCAAGAATAGGAGACTTGGACATTGACTATGTTCTAGATGAGGAAACACGGGTGAATATCATGACAGAAAGAACTTGGGAACTTTTAGGGAAGCCTGCTATGACTCCTTCATTGGGACGAATAGGGATATTTAGAGGAAAGTTGATAAACCTATGTGGAAATCTCACCAAGATATCTATGAATGTCGACTGAACTTTGGCAAAGGACGATTTTTAGATTATTAAATTTATTGAGAGCAACGCCCCATTTACCATGTTACTGGGAAAACCTTGGATTGAAAGATATCATGCCAAAAGGGAAGAAGAAAAAGAAGTTTTAGAGTAGAAGAAGCAAGAGTTAAAATATTTTTTTACTAGAAGGATCGCACACTTGATTGAAGAATAGAAGAACGGATCGAAACTATTTAACACTAGTGTTACCCATGATTTTGGTCATCATGATGATGTATTGATGATGGTGTATTCAGGCTCTTCATAAGAACTTTCTCCTGAGAAAAAGTTACTTTCTTCTCTTTCCAGAAATATCATTTTTGCAGGAGGTTCGCAGGCTGCTAGTATATTTGCCTGCGAGAATGTATGATTCTCGCAGGCTGCCTTAAGCTAGGTTGCGAGAAGTTCACACTGTGTTGAACTACTAGGGTGCGAACTCTTTATAAAGCAAGGAAAAAGATGAATTCTCGATGCTTCTAGAAGGGAATCTTCTAGAAGGATGAGATGGCATTCGAATGGTTATCCTAGTATTGGATTACCTGATATTTTCGCATCATTCTTATCCAAGTAACTAATTCATTCTCTCCTATATATTGAGGGAATTCTTATGGAAAAGGTTAAGAAAGATTCATTGGAGAATTGGTGAAATAATTGTGTGAAGGACTGAAGCTACAACAACTTGAAGACTCCAGCAATTTTATCCAAAGGATTTGATCTTCATGCAAGTGAGCAAGTGTGTGTGTCAGAGCCAAGAGCCATTGAAAGGAAGTTTGCAACATCAAGGCTCAGGTTGTAATCTTTACTTTCCATTGATATGATACAGTAATATGTCCCTTTCCCATAAATCTATTTCCACTTTATTCTATAATTCCTTGATCATATACATATATTGATTGTTGAATAGATTGTGCTTTCTTCACTTTGGTTGGTTTGTGTTGTCTTGGTCTTGACTGCACGAGAGCACTGGAGTGAAGCGGGAGCAACAAAGACCATAGGAAGCGATAATAAGGTAAGTTATTTGTTCTTGCCACCTATTTAATTCAATAGTCAAAATCTAGGGAAAGAGTCATGTTCTATCTTCCTTTGTTCTAGATCCAGGTGGATCTAGAGAGATCAATTAGTGTCTGCACCTACGGATTTATCCAATAACAAAATTGGAGACTCCACTAGGGAGCAATCCCATTTTATTTGTTGCTTTTGGTGTTTTTCTGTGGCCATTTTCTCTGGTTTCACTTTTCTCTTGTCCTATCAATCTCTGAGTCTTCAGGATATCCTGATAGACCCTCTGAGTCCAAAATCCCTTTTAAATTTTGCTTCATTTTTCAAATTTTTGGTTATGTTCAGGCATTCTCGCACTGCACTACATTGCAACCTACGAGAATTGGTAGAGTTTGCACTCTGCTTTTAGGTCTCAGTGCGAGGTTCTCGCACCCTGTTCAAGGTTCACCTGCAAGAATCAGTGATTCTCGCACTGTGTAATATTGCCTGCCTGCGAACACAATTTTTCAAAAGTTTGGATTTGAATTTTGGGTTTTTTAACTGCCCAGATCAGTTTGATTTCCTCTTATGAGTTTCTTGGATCATTGATTGATATCTTTCTTGTTTTTGTTTGCATGCATGAACGGTCTTAGCATTTCAAGGTTTTTCTTGTCATTTGTGTCTTGACTTTTCTTGGCAAAACCATTCTCTCTGACTTCAGACTCTGAGTGTGTTTGATTAGCTAAGAACCAGTGATTGGTTGAAAGTTGAGTGCTTGGTTTTTCTCATTTTCTTATTGGTATGAAAGATCATTTTCTTTTGCATTTGAAATGACTAAATTGGTTTGCTCTTTATTTTTGCTTTCATTGAAAGAGTGGATTGGAAATTTATCATTGCTTGATTCTTTGAATTTTGATTTTTTGTACTCTCATTGGCATAGTGAGGGTCCTTTTTGAAAAGTGAACAAAAAGTTTTTCTTTCAAAAAATTTATTTTCGTTTTAGAAAACATTGAAAATCAAATTATTGAGATTGTTGAAGTATTTGAAAATGACACAATAGCGCATTGTCATTTGCTAAGTGATTGTTTGTATTTGTATTTGAATGGAAATTTTGCATTGTAGTTCAAGGTTGATCTGGAAAACTTTCTCTCTCTCCCATACATAGGATTCATTGAACGAAAAGTGATAATATTTGATTCTCATCCTTGCATNTCCACTAGGGAGCAATCCCATTTTCTTTGTGGCTTTTGGTGTTTTTCTGTGGCCATTTTCTCTGGTTTCACTTTTCTCTTGTCCTATCAATCTCTGAGTCTTCAGGATATCCTGATAGACCCTCTGAGTCCAGAAGCCTTTTTAAATTTTGCTTCATTTTTCAAATTTTTGGTTATGTTCAGGCATTCTCACACTGCACTACATTGCAACCTGTGAGAAATGGTAGAGTTCGCACTCTACTTTTAGGTCTCAGTGCGACGTTCTCGCACCCTGTTCAAGGGTTACCTACGAGAATCAGTGATTCTCACACTGTGTAATATTGCCTTCCTGCGAACACAATTTTTCAAAAGTTTGGATTTGAATTTTGTCTTTTTTAACTACCCAGATCAGTTTGATTGCCTCTTATGAGTTTCTTGGATCATTGATTGATATCTTTCTTGTTTTTGTTTGCATGCATGAACAGTCTTAGGATTTCAAGGTTTTTCTTGTCATTTGTGTCTTGACTTTCGTTTCTTGACTTTTCTTGGCAAAACCATTCTCTCTGACTTCAAACTCTGAGTGTGTTTGATTAGTTAAGAACCAGTGATTGGTTGAAAGTTGAGTGCTTGGTTTTTCTCATTTGCTTATTGGTATGAAAGATCATTTTCTTTTGCATTTGAAATGACTAAATTGGTTTGCTCTTTATTTTTGCTTTCATTGAAAGAGTGGATTGGGAATTTATCATTGCTTGATTCTTTGAATTTTGATTTTCTGTACTCTCATTGGCATAGTGAGGGTCCTTTTTGAAAAGTGAACAAAATTTTTTTCTTTCAAAAAATTTCTTTTCGT
This sequence comes from Picea glauca, assembly GCA_000966675.3. Taxonomy (NCBI): domain Eukaryota; kingdom Viridiplantae; phylum Streptophyta; class Pinopsida; order Pinales; family Pinaceae; genus Picea; species Picea glauca. The sequence continues at coordinate 11,837 of JZKD02S2095582.1, forward strand.
TTTAGAAAACATTAAAAATCAAATTATTGAGATTGTTGAAGTATTTGAAAATGACACAATAGCGCATTGTCATTTTCTAAGTGATTGTTTGTATTTGCATTTGAATGGAAATTTTGCATTGTAGTTCAAGGTTGATCTGCAAAACTTTCTCTCTCTCCCATACATAGGATTCATTGAACGAAAAGTGATAATATTTGATTCTCATCCTTGCATTGTTGGGTCAGAGTCATACAACATAAGTTTCACTTTCGTTACCTTTGAGTAAACAACGGCTCTTAATAACACTACGTAATCATAAAATTTATCTAGTAACTCTTTTTTAGGGCTTTATCACACCAACATTTAGCTAGGCTAGCGCTTTGGAGTACGAAGAGAGGTACTAACTCCAAAAGCACAAAACACACAATAGCATCTTGTGTTAGGGAGTGTTAAATTCCATTTGCAACATCTTGTCCTGGGAAGCCCTTCTCACACAAAGGTCAAACACTAGGTAGCATTGATATTGGCAGAGTTACTCACCCTACTTTGTTGATATCAGTGTAGAGATTGCACGTATTACGGGGATCACTCGGAGGTATACCCACAATGATGAGTGGAAGCCTTTTGAGTTGATTTCAGGCTAGATACCCTGCCCTTGCATGTGGATYGGACTGTCGACTGTTCCCCCAGGATTTATTGTTGTTGGTGGTAACCTTAGTGGCCTATCTCTCTAGGTTCTTACCCGAGGTGACTGTGGAGGGGAAAGACTTCACTGTACCTGGAATTGACGTTGACCAAACTCACTCAGACTCCTTGGAGGGTATACCCATGATTATGTGTGGGAGCTTGCACCAGGGTGTAAGCTTGTTAAGTAGGTCATCATCGTAACTTTTCCACCCTATCCCCGCCCCTTCTCGTCTCATTGTTGCGACATTGGATTTCATCACCAACTAGTGGCTTCGAAATTGGAAGGTCTTGTTTGCCTGGTGATTGCTTCCTAGATTTTTTTACTAGCGCGTGTTGTATGTTTCTCGAAGTTGACCATAGGATTTTCTTTGTGAAGTTTGTCATTCGTTTACAATAGATCCTCCACGTTGTTCACGTAGAATGCAAGGTTTATCTCAAGAGCATCTGGACGGTTCTCAACCCTTGCCTATAGGTACACCTGAAGGCTCTCCTCGGAAAAGTGAAGCCACAGTCGTCACCACACCACAAGTGGAATGAACTGACTCTCTAGAACCTTTCCAAATTACCAATACTCAAGAGGACTTTCGACTTGACAGTGGTTCTGAGTGACCATTTCTGCGACTGAATTCTTCCGTAGAACTAGTTGTTACATCTTCGAGATCACCCGTTGGGCCTTTTCCCAGTGTAGAAGGCCAAGATCCTTTTTGGTCTGCAGGTGATTTTTGAAGGACCCTTTTTGGTCCTGGTTCGCCTGTGGTCTCTGAAATCAACCCTCCGATGTTTTCTGAGACAAAGACTGTACCGTTGAATACCACTTATCACTTTACTATCCCTACCTAGATGGACCATCTCATGAATACTACGAGTGTCCCAATCGGGTTCACTGCAACTGGTCTTGCTCCTATTAACACACAGCGAATGCATAATGTCACTCTGACACTACCACCCGGATACCATACGTTGAATGCTTTGTTGAATGACTTTTTTCCAACACCTCCGCAAATCCCATTCGGTTCTCCAGGTGGTCCTTCTTTTCCTGGGAACCCTATTCTTGGTTTTATTTCGACACTCCCTCAATTTCCTTCTTGTAATCCTAATCCTAGTGGCACTATCCCGTCCATTACACCAAACTTGTAGGTTCCCTTTGGTGGAAAAGGTGGTACGATTCAACTTCCTCTTACCGGACAAATTCCAATTACTACACAACCTTCGATTGGGACACAACTTCCGGTTGGAACTCCGCCTACGATAGGGGGACAAACCCCACATTTTGGACAAAATATACCTCCCACATTGGCCCATTAATGGAATCAGATGATACAAAATCCTCCTCAAATGACTGGGGGGTAGCAGTTGCCTGTCCCTACTATAGGCCAACCATATCCAGGTATACCCAATCCTATTTGGGGTATGAATGCTCAAACAACTATCCCCACTCAGGGCTACAATCCCTGGAACTACTATCTTCTCCAACCACCACCGAATCTGCCAGGGTCTTCCCATTATGCGCAAACTGCTTACGGTCCTACTGGTTTTTCGACAGGGCTTCCACCCCAAAGCCACCAATACCCGCAGGTGAATTGAAAGTTACATTTTCTTGCTACTTTGGATTTGTCGAATTTGTCTAGGATTTTAAATGATCCTATTCGTCACTCTCCCCAATGGCCTGTTATTCCAGCCAAGCTTCCATTGGACATTCCTAAATTCGACGGCAAAGAGGGAGAGGACCCAAACAATCACGTTATAAATTTTCACTTATGGTGTTCATCCAACTCATTGATGGATGACTCTATTCGTTTACGTCTTTTTCAATGAACCCTTACCGGTTCTGTTGTGAAGTGGTATATCGAATTTCCACGAGGTTTCTTCTCTGATTTCAACACCCTAGCTATGGCTTTCCTTACACATTACCAGTTATTGATCTGTTATGACACCGGGACTGAGATTTTGACTTCCTTCAAATAGACTAAAGGCACTCATATATCTGATCACATCCATGAGTGGCGAAGGAGACGACGTCTCATCAAACTTGAGCTACCCGATCAGTTACTGGCCGAATGGTTTACAAAATAATTTGTGAATGAAATCGGTAAGGACATTTCCATGGGTGGCGTTGTCACGGAAGAGAAGGCTATAAGTCATGCTCAATATCTTGATCTCGTTTATTCGCAAACGGGGACACTTTATGATTTACTACCTTAATTACCTCATCCTAATACTTCCAGCACTTCAACTGGAAGTAACTCTGTAACGTCATATGTGGAGCAGAACTCCCAGCCATCCAATATATAGTGAAAATGATAGTACAGAGGGTCAAGTCTCATACCCCCCAGATAACCACTTTTCCTTTCTTTCTCTCAGCCTCAGGGATGCAGTGTAAATTGCAATACTCACTCATCTTTAGGCCACCACCTCTACTACCTGTCAAGCTCACATAGTACCCCCGCCGTGACAAACCAGTCAAAAAGTAAATGTCCTCGATGTCTAAGGACAGTGTGTGGACCCCCACATGAAACACCTGCTGATCTAGGTCCCACATACGCACCAGGTATTCTAATAGTCTGACTTGGGCCCTCATGCCCGGGATGCGAAAGTACTTCAAGAGCCCACAATCTCTTAAAGCAGCTATGGTAGGTGGATCATTTTCATCCATTGCATTGTCCTCTTCATGTTCCCTTTCGCGCCACTCAAGCACCATGTTTATGGACAATTATCTGCATAAGGAACACAATAAGAGGATTAATAACTTTTTTCATGCTTTGGATCTTTTTCATTGGCTAAAATTTTAAAAAAAAATTGGGCTTTGCGGTTCTCGCAGGTGCCCTGTGTGCACAGTGTGAGAACCTCGCAGGTGGCCTAAGGATCACCTGTGAGAATGCCTCATTCTCGCAGGCCCCGTATAGCCTGCCTACAAGAATGGAAGCGTGCTTGTAGGGCTTGGGAAATCAACTTAAAAATGAAAATTTAACCAATGAAATTACAAATTTAAACCATGAAAGTGTTAAGGTTGACGATTTACCTCCTTCGTTGGTCCAACCCTCTCCTGTGACTCCACCTACTAATGGTCCTCTTCATCTCTAACGATCGAGCCTCGACATATTTCTACGACCCCCCCCAAAAGGTGTCGTTCAGAAATCGACTTTCAATCCCCATGCTCATGCGGCCCAGAACTATAGCATTGTTGAAGATCTGGCCCATGCACCTTCAGCGATGTCAGCCCTTGAAGTCCTTCAGTCTTGTCCTGCACAACGGAAGGCATTGTTGAAATCTATAGGTGGAATTGACTCGACAGATACGAATTTGATAGTCTTTGACTTGGAAGATCACATTCCAAGGTTACCCCCTCAACTCGCGTTTCAAATACAAGTGGTTGTCTCCGAAAAAAACATTTGTCAAACTGTTATTGATGAGGGTGCCTCGACTTGTGTTATGTCTCTTGCTTGTTGGAAATCCATTGGCTCTCCTCCTTTGAATGAATCTCAGAACACTCTTAAAGCATTGAATGGCTCCGGTTTTAATCCCTACAGTGTTCTTCCTTCATTTCCCATCACTTTAGAAGGTAAAATGGTCGAAGACGAAGTGGAAGTATTTGACACTCCCCTTGATTATAATCTTTTACTTGGTCGTAGCTGGATTGATTCCATGTAGGCCATTATGTCAACACTTTTTCGTGTAGTACGTTTCCCTCATCAAGGAAAGGTTGTTACGGTTGACCAACTTGCCTTCTTCAATTCTGATACCCATACCGGCAACGTGTCATTTATTGCTAAAACCCTGTCGGGTTACAAGAACGTCAGTGTAGGCCTTTTAAAGGACTCCTCATTAATGGGTACTTTTCCCATTCCATCGCCCGATGTTCCACACTCGTCAGTTGCTTCTGTCAACATGATCTCCACCGTGCCTCACGAACTTCCTGTGTCACACGACCCTTGGATAGTCCCTAACCCTGGATATCATCTTCATTTTGGCGACGCTATGTCGTTAAGTCCGGTTGAATCTTCCTATCAGGCCATTCAATCGACAACACCTTCTACCCCCTCTCTTGATGAGTTGTCTCCTGATCCTTTCCGTGTCATTTTTCCCACTGACGAGATGATCATGTCCGTCATGGAGGACACCCCTTGGGACGATGGGTATCATCGTTCCATACTCTTTCTGGAACAACACACTCTTGAAAACTACCAACGGATTCTGACTCTGTCGACCCTTGTTGTCATCCTACCTGATCCCTTTACGGAAGGGGGCATTGATTTCATGAAATGTCACCCTCACTCGGTGGGGGGGCATGGTTACATTATTGCAGCCATTGATTACTTTACGAAATGGGCCAAGGCGATGCCGACGTTTGACGACACTGGTATCCCTTTGAGTGAACCCAGGAATGGGTTGTACTTGAAGAAGTACTATGCATAAATCATATGTGCACGAGTACTTATATTTTAATGTATCATACTTTGTGTGTGTTACTATAGCTTTCTTTTGTCGTTATCTGGTCTCTGCCCTTATGTGACGTTGTGTTTGATTTCCAGATGTCAGAGTCTTCGCTACCCTATATTGGCTTCACTGATGGTGATAGCCATAGTACTCGGAATCTTGCTTCCACTGCGTGGGCAATCTATGCCCCAACAAACAAACTTGTATATTTACGACGTGTGTGCCTCCGTCGTGCAACCAACAACATTGCAGAGTATAGCACTGTTATTGAATTATTGGTTGATTCTATCTCGCTTGGCATTTGTCATTTGGTTGTGCGACTTGACTCGCAGCTTGTAGTACTACAGTTAAGTAATGTCTACTCTATTCGAAGTCCTACTTTATTACAGGTGTATTTGCGAATTCGCCTCTTGGAACATTATTTTGATCACATTGAATATCAACATATTCCTAGATGTCTAAATACATTAACAGATGCATTGGCTAATTATGTATTGGACAGACATTTGAATCATTTATAAATCAAACACATCGAAATTCACACAATATAAAGTAAACTGGTAGAATTCGTCTATATATATAACGATAAAAAGAGTTTTTTACAAAAGTTTGTACGAAGACCAAAATGTCAAAAATTGAAGCTTATAGCTTCTACAAAGTGACGTCATGGATGAGGTTCACGGTAACACACGACTACTCTAGAAACCCTATGGAGCAGTCGACTCATAGATGTTGATACCCCTACAATATGACACTGATCATGTCGTTAAACCTCTTCCAGAGTCATGTCTGGAATGTCTGCAGTCAGGCCCTCTAGATTATGTTCCACCACTTGGTAATCCTCAGCATACTATGGTGCTACCACTACCTCTCCTCGCCGCTGGATGGGAGAAGTGTCAGGAGGTCTGTAAGGTCCAACATCTGTGTTATCAACAAACAATTTGGTCTTAGTCTTTGGACAAACATATAAAACAAAAACATTTGAATATGATAAAAAATTCAAAAACATTTAAAAATAGAAAATGTGTGTACTTCTTACCAAGGTCCCCCCACTAAGCATCTTCTGGTAATACCAAATCCGGATCTCCTCGGAAATCCAGCCCAACATAAGCGTAGTCATCAACCATCAACATCTGTGGTTGAATCCAGTCAAAGAAAGTATCATCATATCTGATGATTGGTCCTGCTACGTGCCGGGCCATGACCCGACACCATCTCAGCATACACAGATCCCTGGGAGCTGGTAAATTCCACTCCACATGTAGCCTCAGTAATGGGACTCTCTCAAGGAAGAAGGATACCAGCAAATATCCACACCCGAATTGCTTTAGGTCACCCCGCCTACATTTGGTTAATTGCTTTTTTATACTGCGCAGCACAGCATCTGCCCAGTTGAACAATCGAGGCTCAGTACACTCAATAGCATACTAGAAGTAACTTTGTAATGCCATATGTGGAGCATAACTCCCAGCCATCCGATCTATAGTGAAAAGGATAGTATGGAGGGTCAAGTCTTGTACCCCCCAGATAGCCACTTTTCCTTTCTTTCTCTCAGCCTCAGGGACGCAGTGTAAATTGTAGTACTCACTCATCTTTAGGCCACCACCTCTACTACCTGTCAGGCTCACATAGTACCCCCGCGATGACAAACTAGTCAAAAAGTGAATGTCCTCGATGTCTAAGGACAGTGTGTGGACCCCCACATGAAACACCTGTTGATCTGGGTCCCACATACGCAACAGGTATTCTAATAGTCTGACTTGGGCCCTCATGCCCGGGATGCAAAAGTAATTCAAGAGCCCACAATCTCTTAAAGCAGCTATGGTAGGTGGATCATTTTCGGCCATTGCATTGTCCTCTTCATGTTCCCTTTTGCGCCACTCAAGCACCATGTTTATGGCCAATTATCTGCATAAGGAACACAATAAGAGCATTAATAACTTTTTTCATGCTTTGGATCTTTTTCATTGGCTAAAATTTAAAAAAAAAATTGGGCTTTGCGGTTCTCGAAGGTGCCCTGTGTGCATAGTGTGAGAACCTCGCAGGTGGCATAAGGCTCACCTGCGAGAATGCCTCATCCTCGCAGGCCCCGTATAGCCTTCCTGTGAGAATGGCAGTGCGCTTGTAGGGCTTGGGAAATCAACTTAAAAATGCAAATTTAATCAATGAAATTACAAATTTAAACCATGAAAATGTTAAGGACAAAGTGCTTACCTAACTGTCGTAGATGGCTTGCTGAATGATCTCTCGTAGCTCCCGTAATATAATGTCAAACTTGGAGGGTAAAAGAGGTGGTTTTTGAGCTCAATAGTGGAAATGTAAAAATGATGTGGTAAAAGAGATATTTACTCCTTTTATTTACTTTTACTATATCATTTTGGTTTTTTATGATTATTTATCAATTAAACCCTAATTGCTAATGTCATGTTGAGTGTAATTCTTGCAGGTGTGATGACTTTGATAATCAAATATCGGGATATGGACATAGTTTTTCTTTTCCATCGTGTGTTTTGATTGTTTTTTTTATGGTTTTTACATAAAACCTCGAGCATCATTTTTGTCTATTCTTGCACTCGTAAATATATGAGACTGTGATTGAGCATACTTTTATCACTTTTTCGGGCTCAACAAGGTTATACGAAAAAGGAACCCCCCTGGAGTCCTCTTTAAGCTCTTTTCAGACTCTCTAAACATGAAAAGATTGTCGAACGACCTTGCTACTTTCACGCTCGATAAAGTATTTGAAGTAAGTGTCTGGTGAGTAATAATTTATCTCTTTTTCATTCTCGTCCAGACTACTTTACGAAAAAGGAACTGAGAGATTTCTCTTTTAAGTGTTTTTCCAAACTCTATAATCTTGAAAAACTTTCGAGTTTTCTAGCTCTGGACTTGTTAAACAAACATTGCCAGACCCATGATGGGACCGAACAACTCCTTCTTAGGGTTCGTTAAACATAATTCGAGGGACTCCTCCAAAGGATGAGATTATATCAACAAGCATATGTTATCCTCCTCAAGCTTGCGTAAAAATAAAGAGGTACTCGCCAGAAATGGTGGGGGAAAATTTGGGAAAGGGATATGTTTTCATATTCGTATTAATTGGTAGTAAGTGTCGCTCTTGAACATGACACCCCCTATTCATCATTTGAAGTCCGTTTGGGAAATCCATTTGTCTCTCATTCGATTTGCTACAAGGTCATTCCCTGTATCGTCTTTGAGTCAATTCTACCAAATCATTGGTCGTGTCGTTCATATGTTCAAGAGAAGTCCATCTGAAACCTATATTGAGTCGGCCATCTGCAGTTATCCATTCTTTTTGTGTCAGCCTTCTCTGTGTCCAGTCCAATTCACATCATACTCAGTTTCACCTTCAAAATCTGTTACTCATTTCATTTCATTAATGGGGGATACATCAAGGCCCTCCTATGATGAGTTTTGTTCTGTCGACTTCAGCTCACTATCCGGAATCAAGACTTAGAAATTATTTGGTACCTTGGAGCTTGCATGCCTCAATGGTAGGTTTCCTCGCTTTCGACAATGGGTTTACATCATTGACCCCTGATCAAAAGTTTCCATCAGATGTTCAACTTCAAATCATTTATTCACACTCGATGGCTTGTACTATGGTACCTTGGGAGTCATTGACATCAATGGTGATTTCCCTCGCACTTGTTAATGGTTTCATCAATGACCGGTAATCAAGTGGTTTCTACCATGTTCGACTTCAACACATGTAATCACATGGTTAGATTCGTACTTTGGGCGACGATATTGAAGACCCTAGATATCATCTTTGTAATCCAGGTTGCGATGGATTATGTATAATTTGTGACACATAGATCCACTTTGTATGTCTCGTGGCTATGTCGTCTTGATTTGAAATTTCTCGCATAGATCCACAGTCTATTTCCGGTGGCTATGCTATATTTTGACGGCATGGATCCACAGTGTATGATTGGTGGCCATGACCCATGTCTATAATGTCATCAGTCTATGATCTGAGTATGGGAATACCTACCTCAGAATTGATATATATGATATTCTGCAGATGCTTGGTTGTTCACAGGTTTCTGATTAGATGTGCTCCTGGTTCTTGACATGCACATACAGCTTACAAAGTCTATCGGCTGTCATTGGTTCCAATCTCATACTTTGGGGGGCATTATGTTACCCATGATTTTGTTCATCATGAAGATGTATTGATGATGGTGTATTCAGGCTCTTCATAAAAACTTTCTCCTGAGAAAAAGTTACTTTCTTCTCTTTCCAGAAATATCATTTTTGAAGGAGGTTCGTAGGCTGCTAGTATATTTGCCTGTGATAATGTATGATTCTCGCATGCTGCCTTAAGCCAAGGTGCGAGAAGTTCGCACTGTGTTGAACTGCTAGGGTGCAAACTCTTTCTAAAGCAAGGAAAAAGATGAATTATCGATGCTTCTAGAAGGGAATCTTCTAGAAGGATGAGATGGCATTCGAATGGTTATCCTAGTACTGGATTACCTGATATTTTGGGATCATTCTTATCCAAGTAACTAATTCATTCTATCCTATATATTGAGGGAATTCTTATGGAAAAGGTTAAGCAAGGTTAAGCGAGATTCGTTGGAGAATTGGTGAAAGAATTGTGTGAAGGAATGAAGCTACAGCAGCTTGAAGACTCCAGGAAGTTTATCCAAAGGAGTTGATCTTCATGCAAGTGAGCAAGTGTGTGTGTTGGAGCCAACAGGCATTGAAAGGACGTTTGCAACATCAAGGCTCAGGTTGTAATATTTACTTTCCATTAATATGATACAGTAATATGTCTCTTTCCCATAAAGTTATTTCCACTTTATTGTATAATTCCTTGATTATATACATAGATTAATTGTTGAATAGATTGTGCTTTCTTCACTTTGATTGGTTTGTGTTGTCGTGGTCTTGACTGCACGAGAGAACTGGAGCGAAGAAGGAGCAACAAAGACCATAGGAAGGAATAATAAGGTATGTTATTTGTTCTTGCCTCCTATTTAATTCAATAGTCAAAATCTAGGGAAAGAGTCATGTTCTGTCTTGCTTTGTTCTAGATCCAGGTGGATCTAGGGAGATCG
>JZKD02S2095593.1:22325-48883 GCA_000966675.3 Picea glauca
CAGTGGAGACTGTGTGTGTCTTTGGACAGTAGCTATGTATTACTGTGGTGGATGTGTTCCACTAGTAGTGACTGTGTGTCACTAGATAGTAGCTGTGCGCTACTAGGATTGGTTTTGTACCACTGGATAATAATTGTGTACTACTATGGATCATTTTTTTTTATATCTATTGGATGCCATTGCGTTAACTATGTGCTACTACCTGATTTCAATGTTTCCTAGGCTGGTGTGCCAACCAGTAGTGTTGGAGGTGATTTCCAACTACATGGATAGTGATGATGATGCTCGTGACTTGATTTGCATGATCATGAGATATCCTGTGTGGCTATGATGATTCTACCTGTTGAATGGTCTACAAGAATATGTGAGCCTTGCCCATACCATGTGAAATGGATAGATGTGTTTGAGAACATTACAGTTAATACCTCCCTAGCTAGGAGGGAGTGTTGATATTATGGTAGATGTGGGAGGTATTAACCTCCATATGTAATCTATGACTATAATAGAATATTCCAAAAGCAAGAGAAACCCTAAACAGATGTGTAAAAACCTTAGAAGACCAGTCGACCAGATAGAAAATAATAAAGAAGAATTATATTGCTCCAGGAGTAAAGTTGGCTCCAGAAAAAGATAAACAAAAAATATATTTTCCAGAAAGGTCAGGTTAGCCCTGCCAGAAAAGTCACTGGAAAGATTAGTATAAATAAAGGTGAAATCTTCCTCATTTGTCACACTCACTGATTGATCTATGGTGCAAGTTTGGAGCTGCCACTGCAAGTTTGGAAGGTACATCTTCTGGGGTGATTCTTGGTCTTTCTCTCTAGCACTATCTATCCTAAGATATGCACCCTATATTCTAGTATTTCTTGGTGATATTATTGGTGACGTATTGGAGTATATTGGTGGTATTCTTGGTGACATCTTAGAAGAAGTGAAACTGCAACTGCTACAATTGGGAATTGGTTTTGGTCTGTGGTTTTGGGCTTTCTTTCTGGTGCGCTATCTTTGGAGAAAGATGCACTCTCTTGGTTATCTATTGGTTCTAGTGCTTCTTCCAGAATCATTCTATCTGTCAAAGGTTATAGTGCTTGGAGATGGATGCGTGCCTATGGTTGGGTGACAATATTGTGATATTGTCTATGGTGAAATGATCATATCGAATATTTTAACATATGAACGTGTATGATGATGATTTGGAGGATCATTGGCAAGATCACCACCTGCTTCTCATGTTGAATCGACCCATCTAGGAAGCGATGGTGCTAGTGCAGGTTTATGTTCAATGGACTCATTTGGAGGAAGATGAGCAGGTGGAGATCGATTTTCATCCTCACTATCATCATTTGAAGAAAAAACCAGAATAGGAACAAAAAATGACATAAATTTCGAAGATGGATCGCAGGACGAAGATGGCACAAACATTGAATTAGGCTCTCATGCCGAAGATGGAAAAAACATCGAATTAGGCTCGTAGGAAAATATATTTTCATCAAACTTAACATCTCTTATAATAATTATTTTATTGGAAATAGGTTGAAGAATTATACAACCTTTTACATCTTCAACATATCCAACAAAAATGCACTTCTCACTTTTGGGCTCTAATGATTTCCTTTTCTCATCAGGAACATGAGCCTGTTATCACACATATTGTAGGTTGGGAAAATCTTGATCCAATCCACAAGAGTGAGACAACTATGGGAGTAGTACCCACTGTCACCTTAGATAGAGACTCCCCTTGGTTTAGTGATGATAAGTCACCACAAGGGTGGAATCCCAGTGACCCTAGGGGGATTAGGACGAAAAAAGGTAAAATGACCAATGAAACCCATGTAGGTCAAGTTTGGAAGTGGGGAAAGGTTTGGGAAATAGTCTTGTTGATGAAGGGAGGTTTCCAAAGTGTTGTGTACCTACAAGACAACGTTAAACTTGACTGAGACAAGACAATTGATCAAGATACAATCCAAATAAACAAGGGGACAAGTAAGGAAATATTGTTGTCCTAAATTTCCGCAGTATATCAAATTTTTATCAGAAAATTAATTTAGCAATAGGCTGAAAAATATGTTTCCAAAAGTCAAGTAAAATATATTATAAACTAAGCTAGAAATGTCTAGTTTAACTTCTACCAAATAACACAAGACTTTAACGGAAATTAGGGTTGTTTGTTAGGTGTTATCAGTAAATTATTGAACAAAAAAGGGGATGTAGCAAATATATGCTACAAAAACAATTTCCAAACATAGAAATCAACAAATAAACCATCAAAAAGATAACCAATGAGCTGTAGAACAATAATCTAGGTTCACAAGTAAATTTCAGTGGCGGAAAAGTGAGTAATGAGAGAGTTTTAAGAGTGTTTTTCTGCATCCCTAATGGATATAGCATTATATTTATTAAAAAATGAGAATTACTAAGCTAAGCTAGGCACCCTTAGGGCACAAGCAAGCTTATGACAATAATAAAATATTCCATCTTGAAAATATAAAAAATCTCTCAATTTCACGTATACCAATGCAAATTAAGATTAGTTCCTTGTCAATGGGTTATAGAGTCTTCTTGTGTAAGGTTATATATACTACTTATCTATGGGTGTAATCCATTTTACTCCCTAGAGAAAGCAAAACCAACAATGTAAATCTAAGAGGGTGTAAGCCCTTTTACTCCTCCTAGTAACCTTTTGCAACAACTTATCCAATAACAATTATGATGAATCTTGGTGGAGGGTGTAATCCCTTATACTCCTACAAGGGTCTAGAAAATAATAACCATGAAACAACAAAGAAATACCAACAATATGCAAAAAATCACAAATTCCGAGAAAATAGCAAGATAAACCCTTATCTACCAAGAACATTTCATCACCATAGCAAGAGACAAGAATCCAAGAGATAGCACACCAATTTAGCTCCAAAGACAAGTGTTTACGGATCCAAATATAATCAAAGAGAGAGGTATCCGATTTTCCCAAAGAGGGCAAACATTTCATCCACAAAGTATGTAATTCTCAAGTGAGATGATATGCTAAAATGAAATGAAATGACCTTTATTTATACAAGGTCGTATAAAAAAAGTTTGTCAACTTATCTTTAGGGAAAAACACAATTAGGGAGATCAACCTCCTCTAATTTCCCCTTTACAAATCAAAAATCAAAATTACGATTAAAAGAAGCCCTAAATGATGACATCATGCCCCTTAGGGGTGATGTTTTGACATTTTGACCTAGTCGTTGAGCTATTGAGGGAAATGTTAGGCCTCCAAAGGCCATGCGCAACCTTTCCAAGAACTCTAGTACATCAACCATGCCAAGTCATCATCAAATCACCACTACCATCACCAAACCCTATCCCCAAGAGTGACGTCATGCCCTAAAAATGATGTTTTGATCATTTGAGCTCAATTGTTGGGGAATAGGGGGCTTAGCTCTGCTTCTTTCATATGTCATGTCATGCCTCCAAAGGAAAATTTCCTCATCCAAAGTTCCATGGAGAGGGGGCACAACATCCATACTATCAACTCCATTCCCCAAGCGAAGGTCCAAGCGACCTTGTGCCTCCATGGAAAAACTTTCCACCTGTCAAGGCTCTGCAAAGACAAGGAAATTCTCCCTCCAAGGGCTCACAAGTCACAATAATCATATCAAGTAAGACATATATAATAAAATAACCACCTGAAAATGTGAATCAAGTCCTTCCTCTCAAAATAAACAAATGCTCAAAGACCTTATGCAACTTTTTAAATTTAGGTATGGGAGGGTTGTCATGGTGACCTATTGGGTGAATCATTCCCCAAGTTAAGGAGTGTTTCCCAGGTGGACCATCTCTAAGTCACGTGAAGAGTATGAGGTGGATATGGGTAATACTTTTGGGCATGGGGTTTCTTGACATATAAGGTCTCATATAGTCTCATTGATGGGTGCCTTTGTAGAGGGTGTTCTACCCTTCGTCCATGATGCATGATTTTTCCAAGCCCTTTTGCCATTAAATTTATTAGAGTGTTCCCAAGTTGAAGATAAAGTGGGACTTATACCTACGCATGAAAAACATTTCCCAAATTAACTCTACCTTGGTCACACTATGCTTCCCCAAGTTGAAGGCGATGCATGGGAATTGTACCTAAGCATGAAAAACATTTCCCACACATGCTCTACCTTGGTTGGCATGTTTAATTAGTTATTTATTTTACGAGTCCCATCAATTTATTGTGAGAACCATTTGATTTTTCTCAAGATCCCTGGGAAAGCATATAGAAATTTTATGATTTACTTTTATCTTTTTCCAGCTACAAGCCTCTAGGCCTTCAATCCCTTCTTCCCATGAAGTGAGGTACAAGCCCTTCTTGGGTCAATGTGGTCTGAAAAACCAAAATATGAGGAAACAAAGGGAAATAAACATGAAAAGTGAAAAGTATGTGAGGGAGAGGTACAATGAATCATTAAGGAGACCCCTCAGTAGAAACCCTTTCCTCGAGGGTGACCACTTACTAGGACACAATGTCAACCACTAAGGTGAGATAGGGAAAAGAGCACAATTTCCAAGCAAACATTTTCAAAATCAAGGAAGAACCCTTTACAACATATTCAAATGATTCATTGTTTTAAATGACACTTACCATAACGCTGGAATCGTTACCTCATGGATCAAGACCTGCCGTCCTCTGTGACCCAAGATGGTGTGGTCAATGGTGCAGCCAACGATCTCATGGTGACTGGTGATGTGACGTGGGGATCTTCTTGTTGGTTTATCTCTCGATACTCTATGTATGCAGCTTGAGGGTCTCGAGACATCATCTCCTTAGTTATCCCTATAAATGGGGGATAACATGTGGCTCCTACTTCGGGACATGTGGTTGGTGTAGAGTGCATGAGAACCATAACATCTCCTGGTAAGACATGTGCCTACACACAGCGAAAAAAACAAGCATGTTTGGGCATCTAGGATGGCACACTCATCCTTTGTTCATATAATCAAAATCTCAAAAATCAAAATTGACAACTAATCTTAGAAAAGGAAATTTTGCATTTTTCCAAAATTTCTAAACTAACATGTAATATGATGCAAGCAAATGATATAAATCAATAATGAAAAAATGAAAGTAGAGAAAAATGAAAAGTTAAAACGAAATGCAACTAGACTATGATGAGAAAGAAAAATGAAAATGCAAGAAATCAAGATGACCTACCTACTTACCCGCCCCCCTAGCCTTGAAGAAGTCAGGTTCCTTGAACATAGGGTCAAAGAAGAGACCCATCAACTCGTAATGACACATTTCTCCCATCCATGGTTGAGAAGTAGTAGCCTCCCTTCTTAGAATTATTATTGACGATGTAAGGGCCAAGCCATAAGACATCATTCTTTTGATAATACTTGGACTTGACCTTCCTCTTATCCCACATGAGAGCAAGGCTCCCTTCATTGAAGTTGATGTAAGGTATTTTTTCAATGTAAGGGTATGAAGGTGGTTCTGCATTGACCATATATTTAATGACTTTTTCAAATTCTTTATCTCTTTTATCTTCTTCCTTCTTTAATATCTTGATGGACCCTGACTCTTTTCCTTGGAATTTTGCAAGTTTTTCTTTTTATTCATTTGTCCTCGGAAGTAGAATATCTATGAAGTCCTCCTGCATAAAAGGAAGGTCTCATGGATCATACACAATGGTATCTGAAGCCTCATCAAAGTCATCCTCTCTATTGTAGTCAGGATCATTCTGATCCAACCCATGTTTCCTTGACACTTCTCGGTTATAAATAATCTCGAAAGTACCGTCTCCCATAGAAATATGTGCATGATTAAGGTCCATGCTGAGAAATCCACCAAGTGTGGTGGCACAAATTCTTGATAAGAGCATGCCCCAAGAATCTGGAACATCAATCACCACTATGTTCATGAAGAGGCCAATGTGAGGGAAATATTCCAAGTAGACCTCCACATACTCTATGAGACCATGAACTGTCACCTTCTTAGAATCAATGCCACAAACATTTCCATATGGGTGAGTTGTTTTCAAGCCAAGTTGTTTCATAACCTTCAAAGACATCACATTTTCTGAGGCCCCATAATCCAACATACCATTGTTCAAACAAAGACCATTTACACCCAAGGAAATATAAAAGGGATGGTTTTCATCCCTTTGTCATCCATGGTACATGGTGTTCAGGATCACATGAGAGTCCTCTACTTCAACTGGTACCTTCAACATCTTTAACACGTCTCTCCTCACATAAGGGATCTTGCACATCTCCACCACATGAATTGACATATTCATCTTTGCAATCATGGACGAGACTTCTATGTTCAATTGAATCTCTTCATCTTCCCGTGTCAGTATTGGAAGCAAGTCACGAACTGGAGGTGGGGAGACCTTCTCTGCTAGTTGAGGTCGAGCTTCATTTCTTGGATGAAATTGAGCTTGCTTCTTTGGTGGTGGATGAAATAGATCTTGTGGAGGAGGGACAAGAGTTTTATTCTTTCTTGCATATGTCAATAATTCCCTCTTCTTTAATTCCTTCCTCTGATCCTCAGTCAA
Source organism: Picea glauca (assembly GCA_000966675.3). Taxonomy (NCBI): domain Eukaryota; kingdom Viridiplantae; phylum Streptophyta; class Pinopsida; order Pinales; family Pinaceae; genus Picea; species Picea glauca. The sequence continues at coordinate 28,856 of JZKD02S2095593.1, forward strand.
CTGGTTAAGAATTCTAGCCGACCTTCTCTATCTCCCCTATTCCTAACTTCATCAAGTTATTCCTGTATGATTTCCACATCCTCATCATCTTGGTAAGCGAAAACTGTATCTATGAAGTTCATACTATTGAGGGAATCCTCCTCTCTTCTGTGACATTCATCTTCTGGATGGGGTTCTTGACAAGGAGAACACCATGGTGATTCCTCCAAATTGACTATCCCAATGAGGTTCAAAGTATCAGGAGCCTTTGTCTCTTGTTGAGGTTTTTCCTTCCATCCTGTAGCATTCCTCTGTTTTCTGACGAATGGAGGTCTCAGAGAAGATTGATTTCTTTCCAGGCTTGTCAACTGGTTCATAAATTTATTATGGGTTTGGATGAAATGAGCATTCATTTTATCAGGCTTATGATCTAGGAGAGTTATTGGATCCAACACATTTTTTGTTGTTGTCTTTGTGTTTTCTTCCAACCTGGTACAAAGATACTGATATGGCTCAATATTGGAGTAAAGAATATTCTGATTTATGCACTGTAATCTTTATCTTTTGACAAAGTGTTTGGTATCTTATCCCTTAGGATGAAACCAACTTTCCCTTCAAAGGAATTCACATAGAGGAGATAGACAAATGATTTAGATGGGGAAATATCCTTCGGGATTTGAATATACAATTTATAAAATATTGTGTCAAATTCACTCACTATCTCATTCTCCTTCTTCTTAATATGGTTGAACTGAGTCATTAACATTCCACTATCCTTCTTTGTTGCCCATCTTATTTTGAACAACTTAGCGAAATATTCATATGATGTTATATGATTGTGAGGCAAGCCTTTGAACCACCTCTGGGCATCTTCAGTAAGAAATGTAGCCCACATCTTCATGTTCCACTCCTTCATTTTCCATGTCTTGACCAATTTCATATAGGTGTTCCTCAGCTGTGGCCACATTGTTTATGAAAACTTTGGAAACCATTTGTTGGTTTCTTTAGGCATAACATTGGGGTATCCAATGATGGAAGCTAAGTTCAAGGGATTGTAAAGGTCTTTTTCCCAAGGATGATCAATTGGGGCAAAGGGAAGGTCATCGTGGGAAAAGGGTTTTGGCAATGGGTGTTAGATTTTATAGCTCGAGAGGTACTCCGTATGTTTGTCTTGTATGCAGAAGTAACCTTATATTTACACTACTAGACACTTGACTTTGTAATGGGTTTTTATAAAGTTGTAATAAAGTGGTTCTTTAATGTAAGTGACATTTTATAAAGTGTACCTTCTAATATTAAAGTGACTTTATTTCATAAAGTGCACTTATGTTATAAAGAGAAATTGTACTTTAATACTTTAAGTGGTTTATTTTGGAGGGAATGAATCATGTCTCTTGATCATGTAAAGGCAAGATTAGATCTTGGCCTTTGGATTTAGGGACGGGGAAGGTGAAAAGACACTTGCAAGGTGAAAGGTCATTTTCAAACTATATGAGAATGCATTGGGTAGTGTGCAAGACACAAGGAGAAGAAAAGATTGAGAGATTTCCGAGAGAGATGTGAGGAGGAAAGTAAAGAGCAGTAAGGAGGGCACATTTCCCAAAGAAAATTTCGATGTGAGTGTGTTAATATTTTTTGTTGTTGTTGGAGGCCGTACTATACAGATCCATACAATCCGTACAACAAGGGAAAGATGGCACAAATTTTGAGGCATAGAAGGCACAAATTTCAAGGTTGTTTTGAGGGTTTTCTTGCTGCAATAGGGCCATACAGATCAGCCCGTACAACAGATTGTGGGAACATTTTCCAAGGTTYTGTTTTCTAGGTGGTTCATACAATAGTACAAATTTGGCATGTTTTCCAATGCAAAATTTGTGAAGGAAATTGTTGGGTGTTGTAAGTGGATTYATCGTGTTGGAAATTGTAATTTTGCTGCTGATATAKTTTCTTGAAGATAATAAAATCTCTCTCTCTCTCTCTCTCTCTCTCTCTCTCTCTCTCTCTCTCTCTTTGGGTTTCCCYACATTGGGGGTTTTCCATGGTTGTTTGCCTAAATATCTGAGTATAACATGGATGTGTGATTGCTGTTCATTGTGTTTATTCCGCTGCAAAAGTGCTTGGCAATGTGTATTTCTGCTCATAACATTTTCTGAATGTGGGTTTATACATTTTAGAGTTCATTCATGACAATTATCTCTAGGTTKCTAAGTGTATGCCAAAATTTAGTGCATGCTGATTTTTTCATTAAATTTYTACATGGTATCAGAGCTTGGRCTCTGAGTGACAGTGAGAAATGATATTTTTGGGCAAGGMTTGAAGGGGGAAACTTGATTGTTTGTTTTCCATTGAACAATTGATARGGATATGGCTGTTTGCATCAGGTATGAGGACCGGTTGGATGGGATTTCCAACTATTTGCAATGGAAAGTCAAGATGTCGACTATTCTTAGGGAAAACAAGATTTGGAGCTTTGTCAGCACCATAGTTGTTGTTCTATCAACAAACCCTATAGATTTGGATTTTCATGAGGTAAAGTAGGCCAAATATCAAAGGCTTATTCTGGATGGGGTGATGGACCACCTTATCTCTCACTTAGCTGAGAAGAAGACAACAAAAGCGATGTGGGATGCACTGAAAAAATTGTACGAGGTAAAGAATGAAAACTAGAAGATGGCCTTGAAGGATAAACTACATGATACCAAGATGGGAAAGGGGGAGGGTGTGTCTTCTTATCTTACCCAGGTAGATGAAGTGAAAGATGAGTTGGTTGCAATTGGTGAGGTCATATCAGATTTAGAGTTGGTGAGGATAGCCTTGAAAGGCTTAACCAAGGAATGGGAAGTCTCCGTGAAGTGTGTGGTGGGTCATGAACATATTCCATATTGGAGTAGACTGTGGGACTATTTCACTCAAGAGGATATCCGAGAAGGATCTCAAAGTAGTGGAAAAAAGACAGATGGTGATGATGAAGATGTTTCTCTTGTTGCAAAGGGCAAGGGGAAGAAGAAANCAAATTTTGAGGCATAGAAGGCACAAATTTCAAGGTTGTTTTGAGGGTTTTCTTGCTGCAATAGGGCCATACAGATCAGCCCGTACAACAGATTGTGGGAACATTTTCCAAGGTTCTGTTTTCTAGGTGGTTCATACAATAGTACAAATTTGGCATGTTTTCCAATGCAAAATTTGTGAAGGAAATTGTTGGGTGTTGTAAGTGGATTTATCGTGTTGGAAATTGTAATTTTGCTGCTGATATAGTTTCTTGAAGATAATAAAATCTCTCTCTCTCTCTCTCTCTTTGGGTTTCCCTACATTGGGGGTTTTCCATGGTTGTTTGCCTAAATATCTGAGTATAACATGGATGTGTGATTGCTGTTCATTGTGTTTATTCCGCTGCAAAAGTGCTTGGCAATGTGTATTTCTGCTCATAACATTTTCTGAATGTGGGTTTATACATTTTAGAGTTCATTCATGACAATTATCTCTAGGTTTCTAAGTGTATGCCAAAATTTAGTGCATGCTGATTTTTTCATTAAATTTCTACATGGTATCAGAGCTTGGGCTCTGAGTGACAGTGAGAAATGATATTTTTGGGCAAGGATTGAAGGGGGAAACTTGATTGTTTGTTTTCCATTGAACAATTGATAAGGATATGGCTGTTTGCATCAGGTATGAGGACCGGTTGGATGGGATTTCCAACTATTTGCAATGGAAAGTCAAGATGTCGACTATTCTTAGGGAAAACAAGATTTGGAGCTTTGTCAGCACCATAGTTGTTGTTCTATAAACAAACCCTATAGATTTGGATTTTCATGAGGTAAAGTAGGCCAAATATCAAAGGCTTATTCTGGATGGGGTGACGGACCACCTTATCTCTCACTTAGCTGAGAAGAAGACAACAAAAGTGATGTGGGATGCACTAAAAAAATTGTACGAGGTAAAGAATGAAAACTAGAAGATGGCCTTGAAGGATAAACTACATGATACCACGATGGGAAAGGGGGAGGGTGTGTCTTCTTATCTTACCCAGGTAGCTGAAGTGAAAGATGAGTTGGTTGCAATTGGTGAGGTCATATCAGATTTAGAGTTGGTGAGGATAGCCTTGAAAGGCTTAACCAAGGAATGGGAAGTCTTCGTGAAGTGTGTGGTGGGTCATGAACATATTCCATATTGGAGCAGACTGTGGGAATATTTCACTCAAGAGGATATCCGAGAAGGATCTCAAAGTAGTGGAAAAAAGACAGATGGTGCTGATGAAGATGTTTCTCTTGTTGCAAAGGGCAAGGGGAAGAAGAAAATAAATTTTGGGAGGGACTTGAGTAAAGTCAGATGTTACTGTTGTAACCAGTTGGGTCACCTTGTTTCTTAGTGTCTTGAGAGGAAGAAGAAGAAGAAGGAACATGAAGGGCCTGATACAACTTCTACAACAAGCATGGAGGAATTTTCTTCCAAGTTTGATAAGGAATTTTCTTTGGTTACTCTAGTGGAAAGAAGGTAGATGGAGTTGATGAAGATGTCACTGTTGTAACCAGTTGGGGAACCTTGATTCTCAGTGTCCTAAGTGGAAGAAGAAGAAGAAGGAACCAAAGGGGCCCGATACAACTGCTACAAAAACCATGGAGAACGTTTCTTCCAAGTTTGATAAGGAATTTTCTTTGGTTAGTCTAGTATCTAGTGTTGGTAGTGGATGATTTGGGGGTGATAACAGATGGATTGTTGAGAGTGGAGCCTCTTATCACATGACAATAATTTGGAAAGCATTCCTTATTATCACATAGACAGGTATTGACTGACTGGTGGAGAGTGAAGGAGGTATAGAATGAGCTGTACATGGAGTTGGAAGGGTTAGATTTCGACTCAAGTATGGAAGATTCCTGGAGCTTGATGGAGTTATCTTTGTTCTAGGGTTGAGAGCTAACTTGATCTCAATCTCAGCCTTGGATGATGTTGGATATTGAACATTATTCAATAGGGGACATGTATTTATCTATAGGGAGGGAGTAGACTCGGTTGAACCACAATTGAATGGTGATCAAGTGGATAGGTTATACATGTTGCGAGGACAACCTTTAGGTTATGATTCATCTTTGGATGAGGATAATGAGGCTCCTGAGACTGTGGTGGGCCTAGGTATCCAATCTTGCATTTCGAGAGAAGAGAGGGAGTCTCTTCCAAGCACCGACAGGAGGATCGACTGATGTGATCAAACCAATGCTTAGGGTGGAGTGGATTCTCCTAGGAGCTCAGGGTTTAGAGTGGATTTTAGGAGAAGATCTTCTGGTTTGAGTTTTGTGCAGGTGTTGAGGTTGGCTCCAGGTTCAGAGGGAGCTCCTACTGTGAACAATGTGATGGGACCAGATGATGGTTATGGAAACAAGTACATCCCTCGCTAAGAGGGAGTGTTATATTTTATAGCTCGAGAGGTACTCTGCATGTTTGTATTATATGAAGAAGTAACATTATATTTACACTACTAGACACTTGACTTTGTAATGGTTTTTTATAAAGTTGTAATAAAGTGGTTCTTTTATGTAAGTGATTTTTTATAAAGTGCACCTTCTAACATTAAAGTGACTCTATTTATAAAGTGAACTGATGTTATAAATCGAAATTGTACTTCAATATTTTAAGTGATTTATTTTGGAGGGAATGAATCATGTCCCTTGATCATGTAAAGTCAAGATTAGATCTTGGCCTTTGGATTTAGGGATGGGGAAGGTGAAAGGTCATATTCAAATTATAAGATAATGCATTGTGTAGTGCACAAGACACAAGGAGAAGAAGATATTGAGATATTTTCAAGAGAGATTTTAGGAGGAAAGGAAAGGGCAACAAGGAGGGAGCATTTCCCAAGGAAATTTTTTGTGTGAGTGTGTTGATATTTTTTTCTATTGTTGTAGGCTATACTGTATGGATCTGTATTGTCTGTACAACAAGGGAAAGAGGGAACGAATTTCAAGGCATAGGAGGCATGAATTTCAAGGCTATTTTGAGGGTTTTCTTGCTGTAGTAGGGCCGTATAGAACAAGCCGTACAATAGACCGTGGGTACATTCTCCAAGGTTTTGTTTTCTGGGTGGGTCGTACAACAATACAAATTTGGCATGTTTTCCAAGGCATAATTCGTGGGGGAAATTGTTGGGTGTTGTAAGTGGATTTCTCTTGCTGGAAATTGTAATTTTGTTGTTGATATACTTTCCTGAAGCTAATAGAATCTCTCTCTCTCTCTCTCTCTCTGGGTTTCCCCACATTGGGGTTTTCCCTGGATGGTTGCCCAAATTTTTAAGTATAACATGGATGTGTGATTACTGTTCATTGTGTTTATTCCACTGCAAAAGTGCTTGGCAATGTGTATTTATGCTCATATTATTTCCTGAATGCGGGTCTATACATTTTAGAGTTCATTCATGACAATTATCTCTAGGTTGCTAAGTGTATGACATAATTTACTGCATGTTGATTTTGTCATTAAATTTCTACAACAGGGGATTTAAAAGGAGACTTTCTTCAATAAATCTTGGAATACTTTCCAGGGGAAGAGTCTTTTGGAAAGATGAATTCTTAGAAGGTGGAGTCGCTAGATGAGCTTTATGAATAGCTCATCAAGAAAAGAAAAAAATAACTTTCCTTAAGTGGAGTTTCCAGGCAAGCTTGGGGTAAAGGATTCATGATCAAATATTGCATAAATGTCATTAAGGAACGTAAGATGATTCAATATCCTCCCTGACAATGATGCCAAAATGTTATCTCATAGATTGTAGGTTGGGAAAATACTGACCCAATCCATAAGAGTGAGACAACTATGGGATTAGCTACCCATTTCCACCTTAGATAGATACTCCCTTTGCTTTAGTGATGATAAGGGGGAAATCCTAGTGACCCTAGGGGATTGAGATGGAAAATGGTAGAATGACCAATGAAACCCTTGTAGGTTAAGTTTGGAGGTGGAGAAAGTCTTGGAAAAGAGTCTTGTTGATGAAGGGAGGTTGCCAAGGTGTTTTTTACTTTCAAGACACCGTTAAACTTTCCTGAGACAAGACAATTGATCGAGATACAAGCCAAATAACCAAGGGGATAGGAAGGGAAAGATTTCTTTCGTAAATTGCAATAGTATATCATATTTATATCAACAAAGTAAATTAGCAAATGTCTGCAAAATATGTTTCCAAAAGTCAAGTAAAAGATATTAGAAATTGAGCTAGGAATGTCTAGTTTAACTTGCACCAAATAGCACAAGAATTTAATGGAAATTATGACTATTTGTTAGGTGTTATCAGTAAATTATTGAACAACCATGCGGCTACAGAAAAAATATGCTACAGAAGCAAATTCCAACCACAAAAATAAAGAAGTAAACTGTAAAAAAGATAGCCAATGAGTAGTAGAATAGTAGTCTAGGTTCACAAGTAAATTTCCGTAGTGGAAAAGTGAGTAATGAGAGAGTTTTAAGAGTGTTTTGCTGAATCCCTAATTTCTATAGCATTAAGTTTATTACAACAAGATAATTACTAGGCTAGGCTAGACGCCCTTAGGGCACAAGCAAGCTTATGACACTAAGAAAATATTCTAACTTTAAAAAATACAAAATCTCTCAATATGCAAATTAAGATTAGTACCTTGTCAATGAGTTATGGAGTATTCTTGTGTAAGATTATATATACTGGTTTTCTAGGGGTGTAAGACCTTTTACTCCTTAGAGCAAGCAAATCCAACAAGGTATATCTAGGAGGGTGTAAGTTGTTTTACTCCTCCTAGCATCCTTTTGAAATAGATAAAAAATTATGATGAATCTTGGTCAAGGGTGTATGCCCTTACACTCCTCCAAGGGTCTAGACAATAATAACCATGAAACAAGAAATAAATAGCCACAATATGCAAAAATTCCTTACCAATTCCAAGAAAATAACAATATAAACTGTTATTTACCAAGAACATTTCATCACCATAGCAAGAGACAAACATCCAAGAGATAGCACACCACTTTAGCTCCAAATAAAAGTGTTTAAGGATCCAAATAGCATCAAAGAGAGAGATAAGAGATTTTCCCAAAGAGGGAAAAAATTGTAGCCACAAAGTATGTAATTCTCAAGTGAGATGATATGATAAAATGAAATGAAATGACCTTTATTTATACAAGGTCATCTAAACAAAGTTTGTCCAATTATATTTAGGGTAAAACACAATTAGGGAGGCCAAACTCCTCTAATTTTCCCTTTACAAATAAAAAATTAAAATTACAATTAAAAGAATCCCTAAATGATGACATCATGCCCTTTAGGGGTGACGTTTTGAGATTTTGACCAAGTCATTCAGCTGTTGAGGGAGATGTTAAGCCTTAAAAGGCCATGTGCCACCTTTCCAAGCACTCTATTCCATCATAAAATCATCACCACCATCACCAAACCCTATCCCCAAGAGTGACATCATGCCCTAAAAGTGTCAGTTTGAGCCTTTGAGGTCAAATGTTCAGTGATAGGGGACTAGTTTTTCTTCTTCCAGGTGTCATCGCATGCCTCCAAAGGAAACATTCCTCATCCAAATGTCCAAGGAGACCAGGTGAAAAATCCATCCTGTTGGATCCATTCCCCAAGTGAAGGTCCAAGTGACCTTGTGCCTCCATGGAAAAGCTTTCCACCTATCAAGGCCTTGCAAAGACAAGAACATTTTCCCTCCAAGGGCTCATAAGTCACAAACATCATGTAAAGTAAGCCATATATAATAAAGAACCACCCAAACATGTGCATAAAATCCCCCCTCTCAAAATAAACAAATTATCAAAGACCTTATGATGCAAACCCCCACCCACTCCCTCAGGTCCACGTGACCTCCCGATCTAGGATCGTTTGACTTCTGGAGTTGGATCAGCTCACAGGCTCCTACTGAGCCCTCAAAATAAATTACAAAGGTCCTTTACCTTCCTTTCCGAATACCAAATCTACTTTTCGAGGGACCCTAAGCACTAACGTGCCCTACAAGGGATTGTGGGCCAAAACATGTTAGCCAAATATCCAATCTACGAAGAATTCAGAACTTTGGATCTCCCGGGATTCGAGAGAGTCAACAAAGAAATATCACGTTCCTCCCAAATGTCGAATTGGTGGAGCACCGAATGACAACAAAGATCAACAATCCATAGGACTCGTTGAAATCCATGACGGGGAATGATTTCGGGACTTTGGTGGTCCTATTCACTCCAACGTGCTATTTTCCCAGAGCGTCGAATCTAGGACTAGATCAGACGATTCTTGTTCTACCACCAAATCGACGGTTTATAAAATTTTTGCAACTCCAAACTTTGGGTTTTTTCAATGCACCTCTCCATAGGTCTCCCAGAGTGACGAACCAATGAATACACATGGGAAATGATCCAAAAGACCACATGCTCCAACAAATGAACAATTCAGATTTATTTCAGACTTCGGGAGTCTGTACCCTTACACAACGTAAACCATTGTATCTCCTGAATGCCAAAGTACCAGAGTTCTTCTCCTTCCTGTGAAGGTCCTCCTTTATATCAACAACCAGGATCTACTCTGTTATTCAGAGCTTCATAGGATTGTTGACCTTTCACAATTACGTACCCTTTCTCCTGGATGATCGGTTTTCCAGAATCAACGAATCTCTAACACGTGTCCACTGGAATCAACACTCTAGATGAGTTTCAGACTTCGGAATTTCAGGGGTTCCGAATCCCATGCACTCCTTGAAAGAAATTTGCCGAACTCACAAAATTTGAAGGAGTTTTAGTGGTAAATCCCGTGCTACTTTCCTAGATCTAGCAGCTAGGAAAGGCTTGGTTTCTCCATGAGTGGATCTTGTCTGCTCGTCCTCAAAACTAATAAAAATCCTCCTTTTTCAAAGGATATTGGTCACCATACTTCCTGAGCTTGAACAAGCGAGGAGATTTGAACCTCTAGAGCCTTCCTCTGTGCTCCTCTTGTTGGCCCTTGACCAATTTTTGAGGAAACCTTGGTCAGGTTTGGACCACTTTTGGACTTTGATAGGATGATCGAAGATGGAGTGCCCAGGCGGAGCTAAGATCATGGATCTCATCGATTTTGCGGGCTATGTGGACCAAACAAGGGGTTCCTTAGGGTTTTTTTAATGGGTTATGGTATGTTGGCCCATGGGTTTACCCATGATTATGCCTTATTGTAAGGGATTGTAAAAGTATAAGTAAGAATTTATTGTAGAAGAGTAGGGATAGTAGTGAAATAGAGGCTAAGTGTAGGTAGTTATGAGTTTCTTTGTGCAACAAAATGTGTATGTAAGGCTCTATGCTCATTAGAGAAGTTGGATCTATGCCTTGAACTAGTTTTGGGAAGGACAATCTGGTGCTCAGTGTGCAGATCTCTTGTTTGGTGCGAATCTTGGCTCTGTGGCTTAGTGTGCAGGAGCAACTGAATGTAAGATATTGAAGAATAATAAAGAAGACAAAGCAGTTGGTGGACATAGCTCCACACTGGGGTGAACCACGTATATCTTATGTCTTTGGTTTGCTTTGTGCTTTGTTGGTTATGTTATGAATATGCTCAGTGCTATGTGATAATTGACTGAAGTGCTTAATCTTTATTGTTACTGTGCCGATCTATCTTAGGGTTTGTTATGCGATGTTAATGAAGCTAATGAAATAATGCATATTACCTTCTAATTGTTTCTATAATACTCTGTGAAGTGTTATTATCACCTATCTATGTCCCAGCTCAGTTATATACAATTGAGTCCTGTAACCCCCTGCTTCTACCTCGAGTGAGAATTCTCCTGCTTCGCAGTTGTTGCCGAAAGGGCCGGTAGTTAGGGTTTTTTTGGTGTGCTGTTGAAGCATTGAACCCTGGGTCTGCCCCTATGCCAACAAATGGTTCCGTTGCCAGGACCTGAAACTGTGATTGCTGGGAACTGAAGTAAAGAAAAGAAAATCTCTATGCGTAGATCTGTTGGTGTAGTGCACAATACTCTACTTGACTTGTGAAGCTCTGTGCTAAGAGAGAAACCCGATCTGAAGAAAAGAGGTAAGATCTTAAAAGAGGTAAAGCTCTGTGCTTTGATAAAGAGTAAGATAACTGAATTTTTTTGTTCCGAAAGCATGAACTTAAGTATGTTTAATAGATTCTGTCCTAGTATGAAAGCTAGGGTGCAGTTGGAAGAAAGAGTTGATCTAAGTAAATCTAATAGAAATGAAGAAAGATATGTTATTCCTATGCATAGAAATAATTTTTGGACTAATAAGTGGATGCAGAAACCTAGAAAGATTTTTTGCAGATTGCAGGTCCAACATTGTGGTCCTAGTGCGCAGTACAGAAGAGGTTGGGAAACATCCAAGAGGAAAAGAGGATTGACACTATGTTATAATTGCAGAAGATCGAGACATCTTGATAAGGAATGACCTAGTACAGGTCCTATTTGTCTTTGTTGTAAAATTGTTGGTCATGAAGTTGAGGATTGTCCAAGGATGATTGCTAAAGTTGAAAGAATGATCATGAGACAAGGAAACTATGAAGGAAGTCAAGAGACTAAGATCATGTTAGAGAATCATAAATAGAAAGAATCATAGAAAGCTCAGACTATGTTATCACAATTGAAAGAAACGATGGATGTTCACAAAGATGTAAGATTACCAAAGATCTTGAAACTAAAACAACGTATAAGTGAAAGAATAGGAGACTTCGACATAGACTATGTCTTGGATGAAGAAACATAAGTGAATATTATGACAGAAGGCACTTGGGAAATGTTGGGAAAGCCTACTGTGGTACCTTCATTGGGAAGGATAGGATTTTTTAAAGGTAAGATGATAACCCTATGTGGAAGAGTTACTAATGTACCTATTATTATCCATGGAACATCGACTGAAGAAGAATTTGAATTCATTAAGTTTGTTGAGAAAAACGCCCCTTTCCCACTTTTGTTAGAAAAAACTTAGATTGAGAAGGATCATATCAGAAGGAAAGCAGAGGAAGAAGCTACAGAAAAGAAAAAGCAAGAACTAAGGGATTTCGTAGTTATAAAAATAGATTGACTAATAGAAGAACGAGAAGATAAGTCGAAGAAATAGAAGGAAAAATAATTAGCTGTCGAGGTTGAAAGAACGCAAGAAGTTTTGAAGGACCTATTCATGCAAGAAAGAAGAATACCCACCCTGGAATTAATAAGAGAAGGAATATTAACTTCAAACCCTTTGAGAGCACATCAATAGTGCGAATTCATTACGCTAGGAGAAGATAAGAATATGAATGGAAAGAGGAATCCTGAAACAATGAGATAGAATCAGATGATAGGAAAGAAGGTAAGGAAGATCACTAAAAAGAAATCCAAGTTAGAAAATCTACATGAAGCTACAAAGAACATATGGAAGAATTCACAGACTGGAACCTCGTAGGAGGTAGGTTCACAGAATTTGAACCTCGCCAGAACAATAGGATCGCGCATAATGGGACTTGGCCCTAGCGAAGCTATATGACCGTTGGAGGCGCCCCGCCTGTTAGAACGACACTCCAGAACGATTAGGAAACAAATTTATGGGTGGATGGACTGCTTTTTGGACATTGAGACCACACCATTATAGACATATTTGCATTGATGGAAGCATTCCTTCCCATTGGAAGAATCCCTTATGAGGCGCCACTTATTTAACTAGTTGGACGTTGTGCCGAGAACACTTTTTTCCACCCATCATTAACTGAGCCAACAAGGAATTGATTGTGTGTCGAGCTGTGTTATTAGAAACTAGACGTCACTGTCCATTTGTCTACCTTGCTTATCCATTCGCCTACCCCAACCTATCTGTTTAACAATGAGAATGTCAGGCGTACCCACTGAATTAGAGAAGTATGTTGATGAGATCTTCAAGAAGATGATGGCTGATAAAATGTTATCTGAAGGAGTACAGACGTCAATGACTAGGGGACTACAAGCTTCCCCTTCGACTGTATGTCATTCTGGCCTTGTTAACCCCATGACTGAGCAACAAAGTAAGCATCACAATGATCTGGCTAATGAGAAATAGATCTTGTTGATCTTACCAGACTATATCCCACCTTTGGATGGCACAGTTAACCGTGAAAGAATCCCACGAGACTATGAGTACACTCTGATCACCGTGTACATCTCGAAAGGAATACACGTAGTTGGGAGTCAGTTAGGACAGATCCCACTACTGAAAAATAATGACTTCAATTTCGACAACATAAAGAACTATGCTATGCTCACACCCCACCGATACTTGACGAAGACAACTGGGAAGAATCCTTGCTTGGTCTCCCAAACATGGATTAAGGAGCTGGCGCAATCCGTTGTGCTAAATGTGATGAAGATTCCCCATTTTCTCTGTCACCAGGAGGTTAATGGTTGTGTTAAAATTCTCTTGTCGTGCTACCATGGAGGATACCTGTTAGCGATATTTCTGGTTCGGGGGGTAAATCTTGTCCCTGGTCCGAGAAGCACGTGGGTCTGCAAGTTGCACGCAGTGCTCAAGCGCAGCTCGGGAGAATTCTTGTTTTCCTCCAAGTATCAAATCAAGCGAGCGTGCTAAGTCTTGCTATTGACGAACGAGATCCGTCCGCAAAGAAAATCAACGGTCATCGAGGTGTCGGAGTTGCCCATCTACTCGACATTTAGCAGCAGAGAAGTCTCTTTTCTTTAAAGGATGAATACAGGTCGTCCGATCCAGAGGCACGTGGTGAGAGATCCCATAGAGTCGGGGGTCGCGGAACTAAAAGTCCCGAGCACATGGCAACAGAAATCCCGATATCCCGATGCCCGATTTCCCGATATCGGGGGCAGTTTTCGATAGTGGATGATAGGTGGCAGACTATGCACCAAGGAGATGACCGTCAACAAGTCAATGGACATAAGCCATCGGGTTTCGGGAAATCACAAGTCTAGTGGACATAAACATCATGTCGTCAAAAACGCCGAAATCCCGATGGAAAGTTGGACCACGGTCGCACAGGGATAGGTCCTATGGGTTATGATCTAGCCGGTAGGGGCTATTCCCCGGGAGAAGGAGCTCGTCGCATATCGAGATATCGGGGATCCCGGAGGCAAGGAACTCGCGCTCTTCAAACTCGTGAACCCTGATCCCCGAAATCCCGAAGCCTCGTCACATACATCCGCCGTCTGTTCTTTTCCGCCACGTCTTCTTTCCATATCATGCTAACCACAATTTTTCGGCCATTATGTTCCTCCACCTGGCTCGTACACTTCAACACCCATGGATCCTGCCGCTTGTATCTGCCCTATCGTTTTCCTGCCCGATCAACGTTCACTCACCACTCCACGTCACTCATCAGTCCTACCATGATTTCTCCAAGCGAGATTCAAATGGCAGAGTATGAAGATTTCCATGTCCTGTAGGCACAAGATNATACTCTACTTGACTTGTGAAGCTCTGTGCTAAGAGAGAAACCCGATCTGAAGAAAAGAGGTAAGATCTTAAAAGAGGTAAAGCTCTGTGCTTTGATAAAGAGTAAGATAACTGAATTTTTTTGTTCCGAAAGCATGAACTTAAGTATGTTTAATAGATTCTGTCCTAGTATGAAAGCTAGGGTGCAGTTGGAAGAAAGAGTTGATCTAAGTAAATCTAATAGAAATGAAGAAAGATATGTTATTCCTATGCATAGAAATAATTTTTGGACTAATAAGTGGATGCAGAAACCTAGAAAGATTTTTTGCAGATTGCAGGTCCAACATTGTGGTCCTAGTGCGCAGTACAGAAGAGGTTGGGAAACATCCAAGAGGAAAAGAGGATTGACACTATGTTATAATTGCAGAAGATCGAGACATCTTGATAAGGAATGACCTAGTACAGGTCCTATTTGTCTTTGTTGTAAAATTGTTGGTCATGAAGTTGAGGATTGTCCAAGGATGATTGCTAAAGTTGAAAGAATGATCATGAGACAAGGAAACTATGAAGGAAGTCAAGAGACTAAGATCATGTTAGAGAATCATAAATAGAAAGAATCATAGAAAGCTCAGACTATGTTATCACAATTGAAAGAAACGATGGATGTTCACAAAGATGTAAGATTACCAAAGATCTTGAAACTAAAACAACGTATAAGTGAAAGAATAGGAGACTTCGACATAGACTATGTCTTGGATGAAGAAACATAAGTGAATATTATGACAGAAGGCACTTGGGAAATGTTGGGAAAGCCTACTGTGGTACCTTCATTGGGAAGGATAGGATTTTTTAAAGGTAAGATGATAACCCTATGTGGAAGAGTTACTAATGTACCTATTATTATCCATGGAACATCGACTGAAGAAGAATTTGAATTCATTAAGTTTGTTGAGAAAAACGCCCCTTTCCCACTTTTGTTAGAAAAAACTTAGATTGAGAAGGATCATATCAGAAGGAAAGCAGAGGAAGAAGCTACAGAAAAGAAAAAGCAAGAACTAAGGGATTTCGTAGTTATAAAAATAGATTGACTAATAGAAGAACGAGAAGATAAGTCGAAGAAATAGAAGGAAAAATAATTAGCTGTCGAGGTTGAAAGAACGCAAGAAGTTTTGAAGGACCTATTCATGCAAGAAAGAAGAATACCCACCCTGGAATTAATAAGAGAAGGAATATTAACTTCAAACCCTTTGAGAGCACATCAATAGTGCGAATTCATTACGCTAGGAGAAGATAAGAATATGAATGGAAAGAGGAATCCTGAAACAATGAGATAGAATCAGATGATAGGAAAGAAGGTAAGGAAGATCACTAAAAAGAAATCCAAGTTAGAAAATCTACATGAAGCTACAAAGAACATATGGAAGAATTCACAGACTGGAACCTCGTAGGAGGTAGGTTCACAGAATTTGAACCTCGCCAGAACAATAGGATCGCGCATAATGGGACTTGGCCCTAGCGAAGCTATATGACCGTTGGAGGCGCCCCGCCTGTTAGAACGACACTCCAAAACGATTAGGAAACAAATTTATGGGTGGATGGACCACTTTTTGGACATTGAGACCACACCATTATAGACATATTTGCATTGATGGAAGCATTCCTTCCCATTGGAAGAATCCCTTACGAGGCACCACTTATTTAACCAGTTGGATGTTGTGCCGAGACCACTTTTTTCCACCCATCATTAACTGATCAAACAAGGAATTGATTGTGTGTCGAGCTGTGTTATTAGAAACTAGACGTCACTGTCCATTTGTCTACCTTGCTTATCCATTCGCCTACCCCAACCTATCTGTTTAACAATGATAATGTCAGGCGTACCCACTGAATTAGAGAAGTATGTTGATGAGATCTTCAAGAAGCTGATGGCTGATAAAATGTTATCTGAAGGAGTACAGACGTCAATGACTAGGGGACTACAAGCTTCCCCTTCGACTGTATGTCATTATGGCCTTGTTAACCCCATGACTGAGAAACAAAGTAAGCATCACAATGATCTGGCTAATGAGAAATAGATCTCATTGATCTTACCAGACTATATCCCACCTTTGGATGGCGCAGTTAACCGTGAAAGAATCCCACGAGACTATGAGTACACTCTGATCACCGCGTACATCTCGAAAGGAATACACATAGTTGGGAGTCAGTTAGGACAGATCCCACTACTGAAAAACAATGACTTCAATTTCGACAAAATAAAGAACTATGCTATGCTCACACCCCACCGATACTTGACGAAGACAACTGGGAAGAAGCCTTGCTTGGTCTCCCAAACATGGATTAAGGAGCTGGAGCAGTCCGTTGTGCTAAATGTGATGAAGATTCCCCATTTTCTTTGTCACCAGGAGGTTAATGGTTGCGTTAAACTTCTCTTGTCATGCTACCATGGAGGATACCTGTTAGCGATATTTCTGGTTCGGGGGGTAAATCTTGTCCCTGGTTCGAGAAGCACGCGGGTCTGCAAGTTGCACGCAGTGCTCAAGCGCAGCTCGGGAGAATTCTTGTTTTCCTCCAAGTATCAAATCAAGCGAGCATGCTAAGTCTTGCTATTGACGAACGAGATCCGTCTGCAAAGAAAATCAACGGTCATCGAGGTGTCGGAGTTGCCCATCTACTCGACATTTAGCAGCAGAGAAGTCTCTTTTCTTTAAAGGCTGAATATAGGTCGTCCGATCCAGAGGCACATGGCGAGAGATCCCATAGAGTCGGGGGTCGCGGAACTAAAAGCCCCGAGCACATGGCAACATAAATCCTGATATCCCGATGCCCGATTTCCCGATATCGGGGGCAGTTTTTGATAGTGGATGACATGTGGCAGACTATGCACCAAGGAGCTGACCGTCAACAAGTCAACGGCCATAAGCCATCGGGTTTCAGGAAATCACAAGTCTAGTGGACACAAACATCGTGTCGTCAAAAACGCCAAAATCCCGATGGAAAGTTGGACCACGGTCGCACAGGGACAGGTCCTATGGGTTATGATCTAGCCGGTAGGGGCTATTCCCTGGGAGAAGGAGCTCATCACATATCGAGATATCGGGGATCCTGGAGGCAAGGAACTCACGCTCTTCAAACTCGTGAACCCTGATCCCCGAAATCCCGAAGCCTCGTCACATACATCCGCCGTCTGTTCTTTTCCGCCATGTCTTCTTTCCATATCATGCTAACCACAGTTTTTCGGCCATTGTGTTCCTCCACCTGGCTCGTACACTTCAACACCCATGGATCCTGCCGCTTGTATCTGTCCTATCTTTTTCTTGCCCGATCAACGTTCACTCACCACTCCACGTCACTCATCAGTCCTACCATGATTTCTCCAAGCGAGATTCAAATGGCAGAGTATGAAGATTTCCATGTCCTGTAGGCACAAGATCGACCAGGGCCTTCCCCGATTCCAATGAAACAGTTATTACAACAGCTGAGGGTAGTTGGACATCATTTCCTCCATAAATGGAAAGCCAAGGAATGAATGCAGATTGGTCAATTCAGTCNGATTCCAGACCTCCTCTGTCCTTATGAACCAGACTCAGTCCCTGAGTTAGAGTGATACCTCCTAGAGCCGTTATCTCCATTTGATCACCCTTCATAAACAATTCGTGACATAAAATTGATGGGCGTTGGGCTCTGCTCCTGCAAGCAATCCTGGAGTGACTTATAACGCTAACAATACCTATGGATTGACCGACAAATTACCGTGGGTCCAACGTTGATCCACTTGATTATAGGATTAGGCATGAAGGGACCTGAGCCTTGACAGTTTTATCCAGGGAAGGCCTCAGACTTCTCCCTAGCACAATGCATCAAGGAATCTTACACCGAAGTTGAAATGGGAAAGTGAGGATACAAGGTATCCTCTATCCAGTATGGCACAGTGTGCCTCGCCTTCCAACTCATAGCTGGAAAGCTCGTAAGAAAGAAACACCCCACATAGGTCACCGGGTTCATGGTGGACTTCGCAGGAAAATGTGTGGAGGGAATGTAGATGAATTGGGCAAGTTACCTCATCAATGAACTCGAGAAAGATTGCTGCAAAGCTCAGGATCTAGGATACAAATTCCACTTTAGCTGGATGATCGTGTTGACTGCATTTTTCACTTGGAAAATGCCTGAAGGAGCCACTTTTCCAGAGATTGAACCATTGAAGTTGTTGGATGCTAGGTTTGCTACCTTGTGGTACACCAATGACATGTTGAAGCAATGGCTATCCAATAATGTGTTCCATTCGTATTATCAACAACTGAAGGTTTCCATTGAATCATTCCTGTGCATGACCCCGCACACCTTGCACCAATACAAACCAATAGACAAGTTCCAAACATATCCACATTTTATCTATATTACTGTGCGTAGAGATGAGATCAAGGGAGATTTATAGTCATATTACAAGCTGACAGATGAAGACATGGAGCAGATCACAAAGGAATGGTCAGAGGAGTTCCCTGTACCTATTGCTGATGAAAAAATATTTGAATATGACATCATAGGAAGCCCCCTAGTCAACTGGGTTGAACATGTTGGACAATCCAGTGGGACAAAGAAGAAGAAAAAGTAGGAAGAAGTCCAGAATATAGAGACCGTGTAGCTGCTCCGACCAGTCCNTTTTGGCAGACCGACCAGGGCATCACATTTGACGACGCTCCTGAGTCAACCATACAGTTATGCACATTTCTGTTGAAGATTTCGAAAGTTAAAAGAAAAGGAGGAACATTCTTGCAAGTGTTTAGAGTTGTAGCTTGAGGTTTCTTACTCGCGTTCTCTTCGACTACTTTATCTGAATCATTTACACTATTTACATTGTTATTTACATTATTTACAGGGGTTACAGGAAGGCTTCCTTTACCTTGAGGATCAGGATTGTTTTTAAGGGAAGTCTTCTGTGGAACTTTGCTTTGCACAACCTTATTACCGTTTGAATTACCATTCTTGCAATTGTCTGAAATATTTTGCAACATCTTTTGTAACAAAAATGGGAATTTCAACAACTCATAAATAGAAATGTTTGCCCGCAATTTCTTAAGATCTTCAACAACATCATAAACTATTTTAGGGCTAGCATTACTCTGTTTAGTTTCTATTGATTTAGAGGGCTTTGGAGGTAAAGTTGTAGTGTTCTCGGCAAGAGGTTTATTCGCGGTCTTGCTCCTAGTATTATAAGGGTGCACAGTCTCAAAGTTTGCTTGGAAGATACTATCTGAGAGGTGGCCAAAAATATTTGGAGAAGACTCTTATTCTTGGTTTGTTTCCTGCTCAACTTCCTCTTGAGGGATGTCAGGAGGGATCAAGTCATCTTGGGTTCCCAGAATTGTCTGTAGTGCGCATTGCAAACTTTCTAGGTTTAAGCCTTCAGGGTTTGGATTAGGCCGGTTTTGGGGAAAAGGCTTTCAGAAAGGAAGTTTGTAGGGTCCTTAGCTCGAAGAGGATTCTTCGGTTGACCTTTTTAAGTCTACGACTTGATTAGATAAATTTTGTACAACTTTGGTTAAATTTTCCAAATCAGAGTTTTCGGATTGAGTTTTGTTTTGTGTAGGTCTGGGAAGAATTGTTGGATTACTGAGAGGGGGGGTGAATCAGTAATAGAGAAATTTAACCATATAATCCAAGTGTTATATCAATGAAGCATTATTATCCAATAACTGCAGAGTAAATAAGCAA
>JZKD02S2095604.1:31034-48879 GCA_000966675.3 Picea glauca
TCAAACCAACCTTCCAGAGTTAGCTGAAGAAGGATCCATTTGGCTACAACTAGAAGCAGTTTTGGACCAGAGGGAGCGTCGCCTGCGTCAGAGAACCATCAAGGAAGTGATAGTACAGTGGACAGATATGACTCCAGCAGATGCCACTTGGGAACCAACTACCATTCTACAGCAGTTTCCACATCTCAAGCCTTGAGGACAAGGCTATTTTTAAGGGGGCGAACATGTTAAGGTCCTAACCCGTACATAGGTAGATCAATGTATTCGTATGTAATAAAGGTCAATATTAATAAGACCTTTCAATAAAATAGAATAAGGCGGATGTAAGAAGACCTAATAGAAGATTCTGCTTCTAGAAGGATCTTCCTCTAGATGCTTCTCATAATAGACATAGTTAGTATAAATAAGGGTCGAGGGTATGAAAAACCCTAGCCTGGATATTATTGTAATAGAGCGCTACTCGACTGGAGGTTTCCCCCTCGAAGAGGCCTGTGAACATTGCTATCTGATTCAAAGTGCTATTTCTTTTGCTATTTCATATATCATTTATGTGTATTGTGAAGATTATGCTGGATTTTTACTGTTATTCTGTCATTTCTAGAATTTCGTTTCTGTTCTGCATATTTTATATATCTGGTAACTTGCACAAAGGGCCCAACTCTGGTATAATCTCAAGGGCTTGCTGGCAGAATTTTTCATAGTTCTCCATGGTATCCATCCACTTTCGTACCAAACTAAAGGCTCCCGCAACAAATTATTTCATCGTAGCAATGTCTGTTGCCTCAGGTGTTAGCTGTTGAGAATGATTATCTTCCAATTTCATAGGTATTTGTTTTCTACCATGTTTATACCCCATGAAGACTGTACACCCTGGAATACTATACACCCCTCCACATGGGGGGGTTGTAGGGGGGGGCTTGCACCCCCTGTATGGTCTGGGGGAAAGTAGGGGTTTGGGGGATAGTGTTCCCCGATGGGGTTGGGGAGGAAATACCCAGAAGGAAATAATTCCTTGTAAATGTATATTGTAATTTCATAGTAAATCTAGACCGTTCATTATAAGTTCGCAAATCTGTCGGTATAAGTTATGTTAGGGTTTTTTCCCTAGAAGGCAACCCTCTTTTATGAGGGAAATGTATTGTGGCTATACATCATTGTGAATATTGTATTTTGAGAGAGGAGATTATGAGAGAAATAAGAGGAATTTACAGTGAGTGTGTTGTAGGTTGTATCCCTTCATTTGTTGGATAATAAAAAGGAAGGACTTGACAATTTCTCTGGTGGACATAGCCCACACTAGGTGAACCACATATATATTTATCTATATTGTATTGTGTATCTTCTTTGTTTTATTTCCACATTTTATTTTATTTTATTGCTCTGCAATCTTGTTTTTCTAACAACTAGTTTCAGAGAGAAAGGTAACTCACAAGAAAAGAGGTTTCCTAGTTCAAGTGGGAGCAATGGTGGAAGATGGAAAGTTTAGGGCTGAAAAATTTGATGGCCAAAACTATGAGTTATGGAAGATGCGGATGGAATATTATTTATATCAGAAGGATCTATTCCTACCATTGGGTGGAATAGAAAAGAATTCGACATCCATGAAGGACGATGAATGGGAGGTTCTTGACAAAAATACACTAGGAATGATACAGTTGAACCTGACAGAGTCGATGGATTTTAATATTTCGAAAGAAAATACAACAAAGGATATGATGGACACATTGGATAAATTGTATGAAAAACCCTTTCTGCCCAATAAGGTATTTCTAATGAAGAGATTATTTAATATGAAGATGTCATAAGGTGGGTCTGTTGCGGATAATTTAAATGAATTTAATACGGTTACTAATCAAGTCAATTCTGTAAAAGTGGACTTTGATGATGAGATCAAGGATCTTCTAATATTGTGTTGATTGCAAGAAAGTTGGAACAGCTTGGTTATGGTTGTAAGTAACTTTGTCTATGGTTCAAACACTTTAAAATTTGATGATGTTGTTGGTGTTATCCTTAGCGAGGAAATGCGATGGAAAATGACAGGTGAGACATCAGGTAATGCGTTAAACATGGAGAATAGGGGAAGACAAAAGGATATAGGAAAGAGGTTAGGGAGCCATGGGAATTCTAGGAAGGGCAGATCCAAATCCGGACTGGGAAATATAGAGTGTTGGAATTGTGGGAAGAAAGGACATCTGAAGAAAGACTTCAGAGATTCAAAGAAACAAAGATATGGACAACATTAGAAAAATCAGAAAGCAAATGTAACAGGTGATGTGTTACAATATGCTTTGATTCTTTCTATAGATAGTATTTCTGAGTCTTGGGAAGA
Organism: Picea glauca; assembly: GCA_000966675.3. Classification (NCBI taxonomy): domain Eukaryota; kingdom Viridiplantae; phylum Streptophyta; class Pinopsida; order Pinales; family Pinaceae; genus Picea; species Picea glauca. Next base: position 33,364 of record JZKD02S2095604.1, read on the forward strand.
AGATTCAGGGGATTCATTTCATGCCACATCCCATAGGAAACATTTTCTAGATTATTTTCAAGGTGATTTTGGATAGGTTCATTTGGGTGATGATGCACCGTGCAAAATTGTTGTAATGGGAAAAGTAAAAATAAAGCAAAGGAATGGAAACCAGTGGTTGTTGAAAGAGGTAAGACATGTTCCAGATCTAAGGAAAAATATAATTTCAGCAAGGCAGTTGGCAAGTGAAGGTTTTATATCCATATTTACAGATAAGGTGTGGAATGTCACCAAAGGATCATTGGTGATAGCAAAAGGAGAGAAGGTAGGTACATTATATTTATGTGTTGGTAATAGAATATTCTATGTATTTAGCTTCTACAAAAGTTTATACAACACTATGGAATCATAGGGTTAGACACATGAGTGAGAAGGGGATGCAAATACTTCACAAAATAAAAAAAATTCCAGATCTTAAACAAATTGATTTGGATTTATGTGAGCATTAGGTTTATGGAAAATAGAAGAGATTCAGATTTCTAAGAATTTGAAAAGAAAAGAATAGTGAAAGGTTAGTTATTGTGCATATATATGTATGGGGAAAAACTCAGGTATCATCTCTTGGTGGCTCTCGTTATTTTTTTACTTTTATTGATGATGCAACTAGAAAAACTAAGGTTTATTGCATTCGACAAAAAACTGATGTTTTTGATACTTTTAAGAAATGGAAATCTTTGGTTGAGGATGAGTCAGGAAAATTTTTGAAGTGTCTTAGATAAGACAATGGAGGTGACTATTGAAGAAAGGAGTTTGATGATTATTTTTCATACCATGGGATTCATAGAGAGAAGACATTTTCAGGAACACCACAAGAAAATGGTGTGTCAGAAAGTATGAACATGACAATCATGGAGCGCGCAAGGTGTATGAGATTGCATGTTGGTTTTACCTTACAATTCTAGGCATATGATGTAGATACTTTCATTTACTTATTAAACAAAGGAACTTCAAGCTATTTGGATGGTGGAATTCTAGAGGAGGCATGAACAAATAAAAAGGTAAACTATTCTTTTTTGAAGACTTTTGGTTGTGAAGCATTTGTCAATATTGATAAAGAGAATAGAACAAAGCTTGAGGAAAAATCCAAGAAGTGTACCTTTATTGAATACAATGTTAATGATTTTGGTTATCACTTATGGGATTATGAAAATAACAAAATCATTAGGAGTAGAAATGTCATATTCACTTCGAACATCATGTACAAAGATCAGTTGCAGGGAAAGAAACAAGAAAAATAAAAACCAAAATATAAAGTGCTTGATGAGATCACTCAAAAAGAAATTCCAAAGATACCAAAAAATCAAAATGTACAACAACAGGAACGAAAGGTACCGCAAACTCCTGCAAGTGTTGTTATAATATTTAATAGGTTAAGTAGACCCTCTGAATGATATTCCCCTTCATTGTATTATTTATTGTTGACTAATTTTGGTGAACCAGAATGTTATGAAGAGGCAATGCAGGTAGAAACTAAAAATAAGTTGGAGCAAGGCATGAAAGAGGAAATGGATTCCCTGGTAAAATGAGGTACAAGGCTAGACGTGTTGTAAATGGGTTTGCACAAAATAAAGGTATATATTTTGATGAAACATTTTCTCTTGTTGTTAAAATGATTTCAATCAGGACTATTTTAAGTCTTGTGACAATAGAAGATTTCCAACTTGAATAGTTAGATGTAAAAATAGCTTTTCTCCATGGGGATTTGGAGAAAGAGATTTATATGCAACATACACAAGGGACTGAGGTCAAAGGGAAGGAAAATTTGGTATGTATGTTGAAGAAGAGATTGTATGGCCTAAAGCAAGCTCCAAGGAAGTGGTATTTGAATTTTGACAAGTTTATGACAGAACAAGGTTATAGTAGATGTCATTCTGATCACTGTGTTTATTTAAAAAAAATAGAAAATGGAACCTATATTATCTTGCTATTGTATATAGATGGAATGATTATTGTAGGGTCTAATACGCAGGATATAAATGTGCTCAAGAAGAAATTAGCTAATTTATTTGCGATGAAGGATTTGGGTGCTACAAAAAAAATCCTTGCTATAAGAATAACAAGAGATAGAAAAAATCACAATTTGACATTGTCTCAGGGTGAGTACATAAAGAAGGTGTTGGAGAGGTTTAGAATGCAGAATGAAAAACCAGTTAGTACACCTTTGGCCAACCATTTCAATTTAATCAAAGAAATGTGTCCCAAGACATATTAGGAGATAGAATACATGTCCAGGGTCTCTTATTCATCAGCAGTTGGCAGCTTGATGTATGCGATGGTTTGTATAAGAATAAATATTGCACATGCAATGGGAGTTGTGAGTAGGTATATGAAAAATCCATGTAAAGAACATTGGGAGGCAATAAAGTGGATTCTCAAGTATTTGAAAGGTATTTCTACTCATGCATTATGTTTTTGAGGTTCATACATTATTATACATGGATATGTTGATTCATATATGGAAGGTGATAACAATAGCAAGAGGAGCACCACATGGTACGTTTTTACTATAGGTGGAACAAAAATAAGTTGGATTTCAAAACTGTGAAAGGTTGTTGCACTTTCAACAACATAGGCATATATGTTGTTGCTACATAGGTTAGTAAAGAGATGATTTGGTTACAGAGGTTTATGGAGGAATTGGGAAAGAAGCAAGAGAATAGAAGGTTGTATTGTAACAACGAGAGTGACATTCATGTTGCAAATAACTCATCTTTCCATTCGAAGACTAAGAATATACATCTTAGGTACCATTTCATACGATCCATCTTGGAAGATGGACATTTGAAGTTGGAAAAGATACACACTAGCCATAATCTTGTAGACATGTTAACAAAGGGATTAACTAGGGATAAAATGAGTTCATGCTCAGTTTCTGTTGGTCTTCAAGAATGAAGGTGTAGATGAGAAAATTTCCAGGTCCAATGTGGAGTATAGTCCAGCAGGTACACCAATAGTGGAGTTGTTGTGATCAGTCTCCAAGTGGGAGATTGTTGGTTGTGGAGCCCAATTATCTTCCTGTTTCATAGGTCTTTGTTTTCAGCCGTGTTTATACCCCATGAATACTATACACACTGGAATAATGTAAACCCCTCCACACGGGGTCCAGGGGCAAGGGGGGCCCTGACAGGGGTGGAGAAAAATTGCCTTGTAAATGTATATTGTAATTTCATAGTAAATATCGATCGTTCATTATAAGGTCATAGATCTAACAGTAAATTTATGTTAGGGTTTTTTTCCCTAGAAGGAAACCCTATTTTATGAGGGAAATGTATTGCGGCTATGCATCATTGCGAATATTGTATTCTAAGAGAGGATATTGTGAGCGAAAGAAGAGGAAGTTAGAGTGGGTGTGTTGTAGGTTGTATCCCTTCATTTGTTGGATAATAAAAAGGAAGGACCTGGAAATTTCTCTTATGGACATAGCCCACACTGGGTGAACCAAATATATCTATGTCTCTATTGTATTGTGTGTCTTCTTTGTTTTATTTCCACATTTTGTTTTTTTATTTTATTGCTCCACAATCCTGTTTTTATAACATCAGTCTTAGTGGTGAGAAGAGATTGACACTCTGTGTCTACAACATAATATAGTTAATGCATTTGTACATATGAAGCTTGAACTACAGGTTTGAATTCCTTGATTTCTTTCTTGGTAGTTTGGACAGCTTCAAACATCGCATCAAGATTTTCATCAACCTCTTGGATTTCAAGGAACTTGACCTACTGCACAATTAGATTGGTGATGACATGTGCCTCTACGTTCATTGACTCAATATGGATTCTCAATTCTTCCACCATATTAACCTATCTTTCTATTAGACTGACCCAATCATTGACTATAGTGAAACTCTTGTTGGATTCTTTTGTCTGGTCATGGAGGGAGGATCAAATGATATTCTCGTCCACAACTTCTTGTGTAGTCTTCTACTACATAGCATTTGGTTTCTCTTTCTCTTTCATCGAAATTGCATCCATATATTGTTGTAGGTGGTATATTCACTCGACTAACTATGAACATGCATGTACAATCATATCTACATGTTGCACTGGTGCATCAGAAGTAATGACATCCAATAGTTGAGGGGAACCCTACAAGAATTTAGGACAAGCTTCGATTAATTTTTTGGGCATTGCTTCGAGTGTTGATTGAGCCTACTCATGGATATTCTGTTCTTGATATATGTCCTCGGACACTTCAACTAACTCCTGACGTAAATAGTGTGTCTCCTGAGTGAGATCTTGATTGGCCTACTCTGCGGACATAATTCACTGCTCAATATAGGAAGTTGAGGTGCATATTATGTTGAACAACTATGGTGTGAACAAGGCCAAAAAATATTCATTGTTGATGACCTGATCTACTGGGAGTCTCAATTTAAGTGGTTGAACACTTGTAATTGACCTCTCAGAGAATATAGGAGTAGAGGCATCTTCGAGACCTGTAGAGGTTTCTTGGAAGCTACTAGGAAGTTGTTCTTTCACATCACGAGGAAGTAAATAAATAACCCCTATTTGTTATAGACACAATTTCAAGATTTCACAAAAATTATGAGCGTCTTGGATGAGTGGCTCAACCCACTCCCGGATGGAACTCATGCTATGTGAAGATTTGGTTTCTTCATGAGTATCCATGGGGTATTGAGGGGGATCATGGGTTGAATGAGGTATCTCCTCTGCATATTTATATAGCTTGGGATTAGGGATATTTTACGGTGGGATATTGAATGAATGAAAGGGCATAGTAGTACTACTAAATCATGATCCAAGTGGATATCAGTGGCCACCCACCTCTTCCAACTGGCTCACATGCAATTTTCATCTTGGTAGTTGTTTTCTAGCTTTTAAACTTCTGTGGTTGTTTTGATGCCCTAAACAACATTTTTTCGGCTCTCCACAGTTACATTGTAGGCGAATTCAAAGTGGGACATCAAAATGTGTATTCCTAGGATATACCTTTCCAATGGGCCATTGTTCACCTAAAATGGATATTGTATGGAAAACTTACGATCCTGGGAAGTTGATGTACCAACTTACCCCATCAGGGCCCACATGAATTTGAACACTTCATCTCCTAGGGTTAGGTTTTTGGATGTCTAGGTTTTTCTAACTACTTCTTGATGATAAAAAGGCTTGGAAGCCTCATTGTAATGTGATCATGTGAATGCACGTAGTCACCACATATATTCTCAGAGATTATCTACCACCATTCGAGGAAGATTTTTTCATTCTTCATTTTACAATTTCAACATATTTCTTTATTGAATAGAATTTAAGTTTCATTGTATCTTTGTTATTGTTCTCTATATGTCTCTATTAATGTTATATGTCCATATTTTATTTATTTCTTCTCATAAATCTGGATCAGTCGTATGAGAATGGTATGCTCTTCATTTTTTTCTTTGTGCACGTCCCCAATGAGGTTAGGGTATAAGCAGTTGGGTCTCGAACCAGTTGAGCCTTTGCAATATCGGCCTCACTGAACTTGATGACCGCACATGGTGGAAGAAAAGAGAGATGATGGGGTAGAAGATCCCTTTAAACTATTTCTCAAGGAAGCACTCATGTGAGAGAGGAATGGAATGATGGATAATTTTGCATAAATCCTTCAATGAATGCCAACAAGAAATGCATATTCCTCGAGAGGAGGCGCAACCCCCTTCAGGGTACATATCAATTTTGATATTCCTATATTTGAAGGTCAAGTAGATGTGGATGAAGATTAAATTGTTTCTCCTTAAGGTCATCCCCCATTTCAAATATTGATAGGAGAATTTTTGTGAGAAAAAGGAAACAAATGAATCTACATTATTTGTAGTCGCACCCACTTGGGGTTCTTTCAAAGATGGTATTAAAGAAAAATACTACCATGTTGGAAGTTATGACAAATTATATACAAGATGGACATAAAGGTGATAGGTGTTGGTTATGGAGCCTCATTATCTTCCTAATTCATATGTAGGTAAAATAAATTGTAATTCAAATATTGTAATTTCATAGTCAATATGGACTGTTCATTATAAGGTCACAGATCGGATGGTAGAAGTTATGTTAGGGTTTTTTACATAGAAGGAAACCCTCTTTTATGAGGGAATTGTATTGCAACTATGTATTACTGTGAATATTGTATTATGAGAGAGGATGCTATGAGATAAACAAGAATAATTTACAGTGGATGTGTTGTATGTTGTATCCCTTCATTTTCCTGGATAATAATAAGGAAGGACCTGGAAATTTATATGGTGGATGTATCCCACAGTAGGTGAACCACATATATATGTGTCTCTATTGTATTATGTATCTTTTGTGTTTTATTTCAGCATTTTTTTTATTTTATTGATCCACGATCCTATTTTTTCTAACAACTAGTTTCAGAGCGAAAGGTAATTCATAGGAAAAGAGGGTTCCTAGTTTGAGTGGGAGCAATGGAGGAAGATGCAAAGTTTAGGGTTGATAAATTTAATGGCCAAAACTACTAGTTATGGATGATGTAGATGGAATATTATTTATATCATAAGGATCTATTGATACCATTGGTCGGAACAACAAATAATCTGATATCCATGAAGGATGAAGAATATGAGGTTCTTGATAGTAAGGCACTAGGAACGATACGACTGAGCCTGTAAACATCAGTGGATTTCAATATTTCAAATAAAAGAAAATGAAGGAGTTGATAGATGCATTGGCTAAAATTTATGAAAAACCCTCAACGTTCAATAAGGTATTTCTAATGAAGCGATTATTTAATATGAAGATGTCATAAGGTGGGTCTATTGCAGATCATTTAAATGAATTCAGAATGATTACTAATAAGATAAGTTCTATAAAATTAGACTTNAGAAGGTGTTGGAGAGGTTTAGAATGCAGAATGAAAAACCAGTTAGTACACCTTTGGCCAACCATTTCAATTTAATCAAAGAAATGTGTCCCAAGACATATTAGGAGATAGAATACATGTCCAGGGTCTCTTATTCATCAGCAGTTGGCAGCTTGATGTATGCGATGGTTTGTATAAGAATAAATATTGCACATGCAATGGGAGTTGTGAGTAGGTATATGAAAAATCCATGTAAAGAACATTGGGAGGCAATAAAGTGGATTCTCAAGTATTTGAAAGGTATTTCTACTCATGCATTATGTTTTTGAGGTTCATACATTATTATACATGGATATGTTGATTCATATATGGAAGGTGATAACAATAGCAAGAGGAGCACCACATGGTACGTTTTTACTATAGGTGGAACAAAAATAAGTTGGATTTCAAAACTGTGAAAGGTTGTTGCACTTTCAACAACATAGGCATATATGTTGTTGCTACATAGGTTAGTAAAGAGATGATTTGGTTACAGAGGTTTATGGAGGAATTGGGAAAGAAGCAAGAGAATAGAAGGTTGTATTGTAACAACGAGAGTGACATTCATGTTGCAAATAACTCATCTTTCCATTCGAAGACTAAGAATATACATCTTAGGTACCATTTCATACGATCCATCTTGGAAGATGGACATTTGAAGTTGGAAAAGATACACACTAGCCATAATCTTGTAGACATGTTAACAAAGGGATTAACTAGGGATAAAATGAGTTCATGCTCAGTTTCTGTTGGTCTTCAAGAATGAAGGTGTAGATGAGAAAATTTCCAGGTCCAATGTGGAGTATAGTCCAGCAGGTACACCAATAGTGGAGTTGTTGTGATCAGTCTCCAAGTGGGAGATTGTTGGTTGTGGAGCCCAATTATCTTCCTGTTTCATAGGTCTTTGTTTTCAGCCGTGTTTATACCCCATGAATACTATACACACTGGAATAATGTAAACCCCTCCACACGGGGTCCAGGGGCAAGGGGGGCCCTGACAGGGGTGGAGAAAAATTGCCTTGTAAATGTATATTGTAATTTCATAGTAAATATCGATCGTTCATTATAAGGTCATAGATCTAACAGTAAATTTATGTTAGGGTTTTTTTCCCTAGAAGGAAACCCTATTTTATGAGGGAAATGTATTGCGGCTATGCATCATTGCGAATATTGTATTCTAAGAGAGGATATTGTGAGCGAAAGAAGAGGAAGTTAGAGTGGGTGTGTTGTAGGTTGTATCCCTTCATTTGTTGGATAATAAAAAGGAAGGACCTGGAAATTTCTCTTATGGACATAGCCCACACTGGGTGAACCAAATATATCTATGTCTCTATTGTATTGTGTGTCTTCTTTGTTTTATTTCCACATTTTGTTTTTTTATTTTATTGCTCCACAATCCTGTTTTTATAACATCAGTCTTAGTGGTGAGAAGAGATTGACACTCTGTGTCTACAACATAATATAGTTAATGCATTTGTACATATGAAGCTTGAACTACAGGTTTGAATTCCTTGATTTCTTTCTTGGTAGTTTGGACAGCTTCAAACATCGCATCAAGATTTTCATCAACCTCTTGGATTTCAAGGAACTTGACCTACTGCACAATTAGATTGGTGATGACATGTGCCTCTACGTTCATTGACTCAATATGGATTCTCAATTCTTCCACCATATTAACCTATCTTTCTATTAGACTGACCCAATCATTGACTATAGTGAAACTCTTGTTGGATTCTTTTGTCTGGTCATGGAGGGAGGATCAAATGATATTCTCGTCCACAACTTCTTGTGTAGTCTTCTACTACATAGCATTTGGTTTCTCTTTCTCTTTCATCGAAATTGCATCCATATATTGTTGTAGGTGGTATATTCACTCGACTAACTATGAACATGCATGTACAATCATATCTACATGTTGCACTGGTGCATCAGAAGTAATGACATCCAATAGTTGAGGGGAACCCTACAAGAATTTAGGACAAGCTTCGATTAATTTTTTGGGCATTGCTTCGAGTGTTGATTGAGCCTACTCATGGATATTCTGTTCTTGATATATGTCCTCGGACACTTCAACTAACTCCTGACGTAAATAGTGTGTCTCCTGAGTGAGATCTTGATTGGCCTACTCTGCGGACATAATTCACTGCTCAATATAGGAAGTTGAGGTGCATATTATGTTGAACAACTATGGTGTGAACAAGGCCAAAAAATATTCATTGTTGATGACCTGATCTACTGGGAGTCTCAATTTAAGTGGTTGAACACTTGTAATTGACCTCTCAGAGAATATAGGAGTAGAGGCATCTTCGAGACCTGTAGAGGTTTCTTGGAAGCTACTAGGAAGTTGTTCTTTCACATCACGAGGAAGTAAATAAATAACCCCTATTTGTTATAGACACAATTTCAAGATTTCACAAAAATTATGAGCGTCTTGGATGAGTGGCTCAACCCACTCCCGGATGGAACTCATGCTATGTGAAGATTTGGTTTCTTCATGAGTATCCATGGGGTATTGAGGGGGATCATGGGTTGAATGAGGTATCTCCTCTGCATATTTATATAGCTTGGGATTAGGGATATTTTACGGTGGGATATTGAATGAATGAAAGGGCATAGTAGTACTACTAAATCATGATCCAAGTGGATATCAGTGGCCACCCACCTCTTCCAACTGGCTCACATGCAATTTTCATCTTGGTAGTTGTTTTCTAGCTTTTAAACTTCTGTGGTTGTTTTGATGCCCTAAACAACATTTTTTCGGCTCTCCACAGTTACATTGTAGGCGAATTCAAAGTGGGACATCAAAATGTGTATTCCTAGGATATACCTTTCCAATGGGCCATTGTTCACCTAAAATGGATATTGTATGGAAAACTTACGATCCTGGGAAGTTGATGTACCAACTTACCCCATCAGGGCCCACATGAATTTGAACACTTCATCTCCTAGGGTTAGGTTTTTGGATGTCTAGGTTTTTCTAACTACTTCTTGATGATAAAAAGGCTTGGAAGCCTCATTGTAATGTGATCATGTGAATGCACGTAGTCACCACATATATTCTCAGAGATTATCTACCACCATTCGAGGAAGATTTTTTCATTCTTCATTTTACAATTTCAACATATTTCTTTATTGAATAGAATTTAAGTTTCATTGTATCTTTGTTATTGTTCTCTATATGTCTCTATTAATGTTATATGTCCATATTTTATTTATTTCTTCTCATAAATCTGGATCAGTCGTATGAGAATGGTATGCTCTTCATTTTTTTCTTTGTGCACGTCCCCAATGAGGTTAGGGTATAAGCAGTTGGGTCTCGAACCAGTTGAGCCTTTGCAATATCGGCCTCACTGAACTTGATGACCGCACATGGTGGAAGAAAAGAGAGATGATGGGGTAGAAGATCCCTTTAAACTATTTCTCAAGGAAGCACTCATGTGAGAGAGGAATGGAATGATGGATAATTTTGCATAAATCCTTCAATGAATGCCAACAAGAAATGCATATTCCTCGAGAGGAGGCGCAACCCCCTTCAGGGTACATATCAATTTTGATATTCCTATATTTGAAGGTCAAGTAGATGTGGATGAAGATTAAATTGTTTCTCCTTAAGGTCATCCCCCATTTCAAATATTGATAGGAGAATTTTTGTGAGAAAAAGGAAACAAATGAATCTACATTATTTGTAGTCGCACCCACTTGGGGTTCTTTCAAAGATGGTATTAAAGAAAAATACTACCATGTTGGAAGTTATGACAAATTATATACAAGATGGACATAAAGGTGATAGGTGTTGGTTATGGAGCCTCATTATCTTCCTAATTCATATGTAGGTAAAATAAATTGTAATTCAAATATTGTAATTTCATAGTCAATATGGACTGTTCATTATAAGGTCACAGATCGGATGGTAGAAGTTATGTTAGGGTTTTTTACATAGAAGGAAACCCTCTTTTATGAGGGAATTGTATTGCAACTATGTATTACTGTGAATATTGTATTATGAGAGAGGATGCTATGAGATAAACAAGAATAATTTACAGTGGATGTGTTGTATGTTGTATCCCTTCATTTTCTTGGATAATAATAAGGAAGGACCTGGAAATTTATATGGTGGATGTATCCCACAGTAGGTGAACCACATATATATGTGTCTCTATTGTATTATGTATCTTTTGTGTTTTATTTCCGCATTTTTTTTATTTTATTGATCCATGATCCTATTTTTTCTAACAACTAGTTTCAGAGCGAAAGGTAATTCATAAGAAAAGAGGGTTCCTAGTTCTAGTGGGAGCAATGGAGGAAGATGCAAAGTTTAGGGTTGATAAATTTAATGGCCAAAACTACTAGTTATGGATGATGTAGATGGAATATTATTTATATCATAAGGATATATTCATACCATTGGTCGGAACAACAAATAATCTGATATCCATGAAGGATGAAGAATATGAGGTTCTTGATAGTAAGGCACTAGGAACGATATGACTGAGCCTGTAAACATCAGTGGATTTCAATATTTCAAATAAAAGACAATGAAGGAGTTGATAGATGCATTGGCTAAAATTTATGAAAAACCCTCAACGTTCAATAAGGTATTTCTAATGAAGCAATTATTTAATATGAAGATGTCATAAGGTGGGTCTATTGCAGATCATTTAAATGAATTCAAAATGATTACTAATAAGCTAAGTTCTATAAAATTAGACTTTGATGATGAGGTCAGGGCTCTTCTAATCCTATGTTCATTTCCAAAAAGTTGGAATGGCTTGGTCATGGTTGTAAGTAATTGATCCAGATTTAGGATCGGAACAAACTAATTAACAGACTGAATACAATAAACATAGAGATATGAAGAATAACACATATGTCCAGTGAACAATATCTTATATTTAATAATGAAATAGGCTGAAACTGTAAAACTGCAGAACTAAAACACTTGCTCGAATGGTGGTAGCTATCTCTGAGAAGAGATGTGGCTGCTACGTGCATCTGTCTAAGCATAATCGATTACAATGAAGCTCCATACACATTTTTTATATTACTCATGAATGCAAAAACCCTATACATCCAAAAAACTAACACTAGAAGGTGAAATGCCAAAATCCATGTGGGCCCCTATGGGTAAGTTGGTGTAAGTTGGTACCTCAACTTCTTAGGGTCATAACTTTTGCATACGACCTCCGTTTTCGATGTGTGATAGCCCATTGGAAAGGTATTTCAGATAACTACACATGTTTTCATAAAACTCTAACTCTATCTTTAGTTTGAAAGTGGAGATCAAAAAAAAACATTTAGTGCCCCAAAACGGCCTTGGAAGTGCAACAAGATGTGATCACATGAAAGCATACAAAATAAACTAGTTAGATTAGGAGAGAGACCACTAGTATCCACCTGGAGGATGTGTGGGGCTTCAAACATCCCCAGAAGTGTAGAACCCACAATTATAAGAAGTACAGAAGAATGTGTTGAATAAAAATAGACAAGAGGAGCCAATTGGAATAGGTGGGTGGCCAACAATATCCACCTCGATCAATCCTCCCTCCTTAGGAAGCAATGATATCCATTGCGTTGAGTTCCCCCATAAGTTGATGAAACTTCTGCTGGATTTGGCCCCGGGTGAGCCACTTTCCTTGTTGTATGAGTTTCCCTGCCTTGACAACTCAATAAAGTTGTATCCTTTGTTGGCGAGTTCCCTTGACCTGTGTGTCCACTATGTGAACAGTGGAAGATTTTTCCATGTAGTCAATGTTGAGCTCTATTGGTGTCAGTTTTTATGCGATATCTGAGGTGTCCAATAATGGTGGAAAATATGGTCAAAGGAGGTACACATTGAACACTGGATGCAAGCCAAGGAAGGGTGGAGTGTTGATCAGGGGATCAAATTTTGCTCAAAATTCAAAGTGCTGAGAATGCGATGAAAATAGTGCCATTGCGTCTGTCTCATCTTCCTGATTCCGGCGGTATATTTACTTTCTCAAACAAAGTCCGTATGGAGAAGATATCACGATCTGTTCGTCAAGGCAAACAAGTAAAAATTTTGGATGTTGACTATACCTGTCCGTACAATCAGTATGGTCTGATGTCGCAGGGCCGTACAGACTATACGATGATGACATGGCACGCATTCATTGGTTGATGGTTGTCGAATCGAGAGATGAAACGTATCATTGGTGGCCAATGATGTGAGGACACGTGGCCCAATCCATTGGCGCCACGTGTCACTCGTTGACTGGTTTACATGGTTATATATAAAATGGTATGGGGAGTCCGCGGGGTTTGACCCCCGGACCTCCCCCACTGTGCAACATTCCAACGAACCTCCGCTAACCAACATTCTGACCATTGTTCCTTGTCATATATGTCAACGCAATTTTATTTAAATTTGAGTGTTGTGTTAAACGGAAAGGGGGGCGGGCCGGGGCTTATCCCCGACCCGCGGTCTCATTGTATCATTGCATGTGACCACCGTATATATGGTGCGTGCGGTTGTAATATTTGTGTGCGGAGTTTGAAACATGGCCTATGGTCGTATACCCTATGACATATGCCCGTGACCTGGAGCGGAGGGGGTTACACGGTTGTGTAACCAACTAACCACCTATTTGCAAATCCTACGGTCATATGCGCCATACGCCCAGGTGTCGAGGAAGTTAGAGGCTGGCATGCCCTTAACCGTTCTACGGTTTGCACCATTGGCACGGTTGCGCTCGGTGCTGGGTTTTTGCACTTAAATGAGCGTGTGAGCCAGGTTCATTCAAGAAGGGTGTGAATTGTAGAACCAGAGACAACAAGCTTGAAGAGGGAGACTTCCAAGAGGCCTAACTTCTTCATTTTTCGACCGATTGAGGTGCCGAAAGAGCCTAGACAGGGGTTTTGGGACGTTCTGAAGCCATTGGAGCAATCAGTTTGTCAGTTTGAGCATTGTAAGACATATTTTTGAGCAATTTTGAGCAATTAATAATAATGATCCATTGGAAGTTGGACCAAAAGATGTAGCCCAAGAGAGGGGTGAACTCCTTTATCAATTGTTGTGCATATGTGTTTATGTTCAATGATTATGCTTCTGTCTATGTGTAATTTGCATAATTAATCCTCTAATTTATGTGTTGCAAACTGATCCTTTTGCTTTAAACACATAACATTCACTTGCAATAAGTTTTCAAGTTTTTCAAGTCTTCTTCATTTTTAGATCAAGTGTTGAGCTCAAAATTCTTGCTACCCATGGCCTTGGTGATAGTGTAAGGCCCATAGAAAAGTGGGAGAAGCTTTCGATGGGGCCCTATGAGATGATCCTTCTGCAAATGTAACCATATTTTTTCACCAACCTGAAACTGGTATGGTACCCTCTCTTGATCATGGTGTTGCTTGTACTTAGCATTGTATTTCTTCAAAATATCCTAGACTTGTTGGCGGATCTGTTGAATCCACTCAATTAATCTATTGGCTTTGTCGATCACAGACTGATCATGGGAAGAGTCTGTATGTGTGGTGGAAAGAGGAAGTGAAAAATCAATGGGTCCCAAGGGTTGGAATCCCAGACCCACCTGAAATGGGCTATGGTCGATGGAGCTATGGAGAGCCATGTTGTAATTGTTTTGAACATAGGGGAGACTCTCGTCCCATGTATGTGGATGCTTAGAATTGTACATGTGCAGGATGTGAACAATCATCCGATTGGTGACCTTTGTTTGGTCGTCGGTTTGGGGGTGGAAAGCAGTGGATTGTGTGAGCTTGGTTTCCAACAGAGACTAGAGACTCAACCAAAATGTGTTGAGGAACCTGTTGTCTCAGTCAGAGATGATGGTATGTGGTATCCCAAAGTGGAACTAGACTCATTCGAAGAATATCTTGGCAGTATCTGCAGTTGTGATATTCTTCTTATAGTTTGTGAGGATGGCCATCTTCAAAAACCAATCAACGACCAAAAACACACAAGCATTTCCTTGCTTGGTGGACAACAATCTAGACATGTAATCCATTGAGATGGATTCCCAAGGCTACTCGAGAATAGGAAGAGGGGTGTATAAGCCTTGCTTCTTGATGGTTGCCTTGGAAATGGCACAGGAAGTGCAAGATCTGATATACTTGTTGACGTCTTGTCAAAGTTTTGGACAATAAAAATGTTTCTGAAGAACGACCACCGATTTGTCCATGCCAAAATGTCCTGCCACCTGACTATAGTGGGCTTCCCATATAATCTGTTCACGCTCACTTGTAGGAACACATAGATGGCCCAGGTGGCATAATATTTCGTCCTGAATGTGAAATCCAGTGACAGTTTCTCTTGTACCCAAGAGTTGATAGGTGGTGGCGAAGTCTGGATCTTGCTGATAAAGTTGGGGCCACTCAAATGCTTCATTTCCACAAGAATGGAGCCCAGTGGTGAGTGAAGCCACAGGAGGCCAGCTGAGGCAGTTGACGACATGATTGGAGACACATATATTATACTTTATTTTGAGATGGAACTGTTGCAAGTAGTTGGACCACTTATGATGGCGCTCATTCTAAAATTTCCCCTGTGTATGTATGAACTATATAGGCTTGTGATTATTGTGTATGATCGTCTCTTTTCCCAGAATGTAATGTTTCCATTGACGTCAACCTTGTACAATGGAATA
>JZKD02S2095626.1:16441-37585 GCA_000966675.3 Picea glauca
TGTTATCACTCCAAGAAACTCTTTGGGGTTGTAGGCCAAAGATGCTTGGTAACTCAAGAATATGGTAAATTTGGTATGCTTGGAACAATGGGATAACTCAATAGCTAATGAAAAGAACAACTTATCATGCATTCAAATAAGACAGTGCTTTTAGAAATCAATGATTAGACAGAGTAATTGAAATAGGGTATGAAGAACACTAGTCTAGATAACCAAGTACAACAGTGTGTAGGGTCATAGAAGATAGTAAGAATTCCTTTAATTCAAGTTCATGAGCTTAATAAGAAGACAATTGTTCTTAGAAGCTGAGCTAAACTGAAATAAAGTACAGAATAATGAAGTACATGAATAAATCTGACATTGACAACAAAAGAAGACTGTGATTCTATTTTCAAGATAAGAGTCTTAGTACAAGAGAAAAATGTATCCAGGATTGAACCATTAGTTCATCTTATGTCTTCATCTTTATAGTTTTTACAATACAGTATTCAGATCCTGAAAGAAAGTCAAAAATACTAAATATAGAAAGTCAAAAACTAGATTACAAAAGATAAGGAATGATCCTCAAAATGAGGTCAATTCCACATTTCATGGTCTTCAGATAATGTAGAGTCCTTGTGCAGTGCAGATAAGCCTTCCAAGGCTGTTTGATGACTCTTGAAGAAGATGAGATTCGAATTTGCTAAGTTTGGAAAAAACCCCAATTCGTTGCCACCAAAATAGATAACAAAACCAACTTGAATACCTCTTCTAACACTTTTACACCAAAAGTGGATCTTAGATTTGATTTTATAATTCAATCTCTATCCATTAAAAGAGTTTTCAAATGATTTGGATTAATAAAACTTCAATCTGGGCAAAATTTAGCTTTCTCTGGCCAGTGACAGGTTTCAGTGGTTAACACAGAGGAATTCTGGGTGTATTAACCACCAAAAAGCTCTTCTTTAGATGGTTAATGAACAGTCGTCCTATTCGCCTAAACCACCGAAAGCTCTTCTTTCACCAAAATTTCAAAATTGCAAAATTGAAATACCTTGCTGCTTCGATGAGTGTTCAAGGCTTCTTTGATGATGTTGCTCCTTGTACAGGGATTGAAACTTCAATTTATTGTGTAGAAGGATCTGTTTCCATCTGTAGAGAAGTGGCCAATTCTGCTAAGGTTTCCAACCCTATGTGTTTGGGAGTTGGAGTCTGAGTCTCTTTCATCTTCAACCTTAGGAGTATAAGCTGTCTATTCAGCTTAGTATTCTCTTTTATTAACAGTTTATTTCTATCCAGAGTCTTATCATGTTTATCCATGACCTCCTGACTGATATGATATAATTCCACATTCTTATCAACTAACTCTGCATTTTTCTTCTTGATTTTTTTCTCAGAGACTTCTAACTCATAAACCTTCTTGAGAAGTTGGTTTTTCTTTTGTGACCTAGCTGGTCTTGGTCTGCTAGCATATGCTTCTTCCAAGGGTTTGTTTTGCTCCTCAGGGGGAGTTGGGGATGGTATATTAGGGTATGCTTCAGCCACTTGCTCAGCCTGTTCATCATCCTATATCTTTGTTTACTCCTGATCTTCCTCCGAGTCACTATATGGCAGATTCAAAGGATTATTTTCCTCAGTAAGACCCTCGGTTTGTTCACCCTCCTTTCAAAAATCAAGTTTCCTTTTATCCCTTTGGGTCTTGACAGAAGGTGTCTTTGTTTCGGCCTGAGGAGGTGAAATGGCTCTCCTCTTCCTCCTGCTGCTCTTAGGGGTGAGTGATTTCTTAGCTGTAGGTTTTTTCCCTTCGTTGTCTAGTTGTAGGTCAGTGTGAAACACATTCCAAAACAAGAAAAAGTTCCAATCAACATCCTTTTTCTTCAAAGACTCTCTAACTATCAAAGTAATTAAACCCTGATGTGATAATCTACTAGCTCCCTTGCTAGGTTTAACCTTGACTTGTCGAGCCATTTTAGTAAGAGCATAAGAGCCTTGCGAAGGTAATCAGGGAGGTTGATAGAGAACCTTCCAGTAAAATGATTAAGCAGTTTAAAATGATAAAACATAACTCTGTTATACCTACCCTCACATGTAATGTAGGCAAAAACAACCTTGAGCAGGGACTACCATTTTGTCTTCAGATAAGACATATGGATATCCTTTTTCCATATGAGAGTCTTGTGTTGTGGTTGCAAATAAGATCTGAACTCTATATCAGTTGGTATGGTGGTTTTAAACCAGCATTCACCGGTTCTTGGAAAGGCGGTGATCTCTGCAATTGATGCCTCATCCACAATGAATTCTTCTTTGCCAATAATGGCTTTCCTCCCATCGTATGAAAGAGCAAAGGATTATGAGAGTTGTTGATGGAAATTTTCTAGTTTCTCACAGTAAGAGAAACATCCAACCTGCTTGAAAAAGATAGCCACTTCAGGATGTGCCTCCAAATACCAGGTTCCATCTAATTCGGTCCTCAGGACTGGTCCCGTCTTCTGCATTTGCCCGAGTTTTATTGCGCATGTCTTGCAAATTGACACACCTGCGGGCTAGGGGAAAATACACCTAATATTCAGGAGGAAACAGTGGATGTATGTCGATTTGAAAATCACCAAACATGGGTGACTCATAGTTGATTGAGATAAACCAAATCTTTAACATATTCTAACCAAAGACTCAAGCTTGATTAAAGTTGAACACTCAAACGTGATGCAACAGAAATAATTGGACTCAGGCTTGAGAGAATCTGAGATACCAGAAGACTCAGGACTTCTTAAATTTGAATGAGAGATGGAGTAGTGACTAACAATAAACAACTCGACCTTCATATGGCATAATGGTAATGACTACAGACTCGGGTTTGCTAACGAAATCAAAGGGATTTGATATAATGAACAAAAACTTCGGACTTGATTGCCAAATCAATGGATTTGAAATCATAGTTAAATGAGGAATGATTATGAACATATATTCTTGGGACTTGAAGTTATGAAAGGCCATGTGAATCATCAAGACAGTTAGCCGAAATATCAACTCATAGATTTATGTGTTATGTCGAGCTTTACTTCGAAATGACAAGTGGTAGTTTGAAAGTACTACAGAGCATCAAAACCCCGATCAGATGTAATGATACCATCTTACCTCACCAATTCCTTCAATTTTCGACAGTTATCACTTCATGATTGTGCCAGCTGACAGCTAGATTGTGTGAAAACACAGGCCTTCTTTTTTTTCCATGTTGACACGTTTTTGGTGGTTAATCAGGATTTATTTTTCCCTTTTAACCACCGAAAGCCAAGGCTTTCGGTGGTTAATGAACGCTTCACAAGTTCGCCTAAACCACTGAAACCTGAAATTCTCCCTTTTGCTTAAGAAAATCAAATCCAATGTTTGTTCCAAGATTATTTACAAACAATAGGCTCTCTAACAAGCCTATACAAATTTATAAATATTTTTTTGGAGTTCTCTCTATCACCTAAAAATGACAATTTTGACTGTGCTAATTTAGGAGATAACAACTAGCTCCTACTCAAGAATGGATTCCTCCCAGTGAGGTTCCAAGAACAAGCAGTCATGTGCCTGTCCATTAACTTAAAAATTCCGCCACCAAATATTTACAATTTGTATTGTGTCAGTCCATTGGGCTATGGAGTCATTTGGCTTGAGCAACTTATCTTCGAACAACCTGTAGCCTGTTGTAATTATTCAACCAATAACTGAAAACAATCTAAGTGCTCATATGAAGAGCTTATTCTTTTGCCTATCCCTACTGTTAACCAAATCTAAAATTTGGTCAGGTAAACGCAGATTTTCATAACAACCATTTGAGCAACTTCAAAACCATGATGACTTTATCTCTAACACTGCTTAATAGAAAATAACTAAAACATATCAACATTAGTAAATAAGCTTTCAGAAAGTTATACTCACCCGTGGAAATTGATGAATGAATGAAATCTAGAACTTTAATAGGGTTTGAAATAAGTAATTCTATCAAATCGGCCACCGGGTCTCTAAAATCAAGATCAAAAGCACTATGATTCATGAAAAATGATTGCCCTTCTATGACTGGCTCTCTGTTTGTAGATAGATGTATTCCTTGGAAGTCTTCTTGTTGTCCCAACTGAGAACTGAAATCCCGCTGCTTGTTGTCTTCACTGATGTCAATACTGAATGTGGATTGTTCTTCCTCTGTCAAATGAAAATACAAACTCAATTGTTGATCATAAACTTTTTGTTCTTCACCTTCCTCCTCATATATGCTGAAAATTTCCTTGGTCTGCAAATCAGAAAGCTGATGGTTGCCTTTAGAATCTGCTGCAGATCTGAGACCGTCACCTGCTAATGTGTCAATCTGATAATCATATTTGGGGTTTTCAAAGGGGACAATCTCATCATCATGACAACGTAAGTCAGTAGATGCATTTGATACAATATCAAAAGAATCAATGCTTTGGTTATCCACCCGAACATCACCAATATCTTGGTTACAATGATAGATGTCCCCTATTGCAATATACTCTTCAAAGCTATCATTAACCACATCATGTATACATTTATGATCATCTCTCTGTGTAGCTAAAGAAACCAACTCTTCCAATTCATAACAATTGGACTTAAGGATGGTAAGAGAGCGTTCAGTTCCTTTATTGTCCATTTGTAGTTCATGTTGATGGGAAAACACAACATCTTGAAGATCATTAAAGGGATGTTGTATATTATGAGGGAGAGATCTTTCTATATTTACATCTTCAAGCTTACAATGTAATTCATATTCATCACAACAATTATCAAATGCAAACTCATCTGAAAAATACCTTTTGTAGTGCTCAGTGAATGCTTTGTGAAAATCCTTCAATGATGAAATGTTGGAAGGAGGTAAAGAAAAATACCATTGACGTGCATCACCATACAAAGAAAATATGAACATCTTCATGTTTTAAATCTAATAGATCCATGCACTCATGAAACTTGAGGAGGTGTTCTGCAAGATTGTCTTATTTGTTCTCTTTGAAGCTAGGCATAAAATCTCCCCATTCCAACATATCAGGTACTTGATGTGGGAAACCAGGAACTGAAGAAAAATTGAGAGGTGCAAACCTCCAAGCCAAAAGAGCAAAAAACACTTTTGACATTTGAATGTTGTTGAGTCGCCACTGAATCTGTCCTTCATGGAGTCGCCAGATAGATTATTACAACCGAATATATGTCCAGACTTTGTCTATCATCAAAGCTAGATCTTGTCGTCTCCCAAGGAAGCTGAGCTTCAATCTCCTCTCCCCGGCAATGGCACCAATTTGTTATCACTCCAAGAAACTCTTTTGGGTTGTAGGCCAAAGATGCTTGGTAACTCAAGAATATGGTAAATTTGGTATGCTTGGAACAATGGTATAACTCAATAGCTAATGAGAAGAACACCTTATCATGCATTCAAATAAGAAAGTGCTTTTAGAAATCAATGATCAGACAGAGTAATTGAAATAGGGTATGAAGAACACTAGTCTAGATAACCAAGTACAACAGTGTGTAGGGTCATACAAGATAGTAAGAATTCCTTTAATTCAAGTTCATGAACTTAATAAAAAGATAACAGTTCTTAGAAGCTAAGCTAAACTGAAATAAAGTACAGAATAATGAAGTACATGAATAAATCTTACATTGACAGCAAAAGAAGACTGCTATTCTATTATCAAGATAAGAGTCTTAGTACAAGAGCAAAATGTATCCAGGATTGAACCATTAGTTCATCTTATGTCTTCATCTTTATAGTTTTTACAATACAGTATTCAGATCCTGAAAGAGTGGATCAGAAATACTAAATATAGAAAGTCAAAAACTAGATTACAAAAGATAAGGAATGATCCTCAAAATGAGGTCAATTCCACATTTCATGGTCTTCAGATAATGTAGAGTCCTTGTGCAGCACAGATAAGCTTTCCAAGGTTGTTTGCTGACTCTTGAAGAAGATGAGATTTCAATTTGTTGAGTTCAGAAAAAACCCCAATTTGTTGCCACCAAATAGATAACAAAACCAACTTGAATACCTCTTCTAACTCTTTTACACCAAAAGTGGATCTTAGATTTGATTTTATAATTCAATCTCTATCCATTAAAAGAGTTTTCAAACAATTTGGATTAATAAAACTTCAATCTGGGCAAAATTTAGCTTTCTCTGGCTAGTGACAGGTTTCGGTGGTTAACATAGAGGAATTATGGGTGTATTAAGCACCGGACAGCTCTTCTTTTGGTGGTTAATGAACAATCGTCCTGTTCGCCTAAACCATTGAAAGATCTTCTTTCACCAAAATTTCAAAATTGAAAAAATTGAAATACCTTTCTACTTCGATGAGTGTTCAAGGCTTCTTTGATGATGTTGCTCCTTGTACAGGGCTTGAAACTTTGATTTGTTGTGTAGAAGGCTCTGTTTCCATCTCTAGAGAAGTCACCAATTCTGCTAAGGTTTCCAACCCTATGTGTTTGGGAGTTGGAGTCTGGGTCTCTTTCATCTCCAGCCTTAGGAGTCTAAGTTGTCTATTCATCTTAGTGTTCTCTTTTATTAACAGTTTATTTCTATCCAGAGTCTTATCATGTTTATCCATGACCTCCTGACTGATATGATATAATTCCACATTCTTATCAACTAACTCTGCATTTTTCTTCTTGATTTGTTTCTCAGAGACTTCTAACTCATAAACCTTCTTAAGATGTTGGTTTTTCTTCTATGACCTGGCTAGTCTTTGTCTGCTAGTAGATGCTTCTGCCAAGGGTCTGTTCTGTTCCTCAGGGGGAGTTGGGGATGGTAGATTAGGGTATGCTTCAGCCACTTGCTCAGCCTGTTCGTCATCTTGTATCTCTGTTTTCTCCTGATCTTCCTCTGAGTCACTATATGGCATATCCAAAGGATTATTTTCTTTAGTAAGACCCTTGGTCTGTTCACCCTCCTTTCGAAAATCAAGTTTCCTTTTATCCCTTTGGGTCTTGACAGAAGGTGTCTTTGTTTCAGCCTGAGGAGGTGAAATGACTCTCCTCTTCCTCCTGCTGCTCTTAGGGGTGAGTGATTTCTTAGCTGTAGATTTTTTCCCTTCGTTGTTTGGTTGTAGGTTAATGTGAAACCCATTCCAAAATAAGAAAAAGTTCCAATCAACATCCTTTTTCTTCAAAGACTCTCTGACTATCAAAGTAATTAAACCCTGATGTGATAATCTACTAGCTTCCTTGCTAGGTTTAACCTTGACTTGTCAAGCCATTTTAGTAAGATCCTTGTGAAGGTAATGAGGGAGGTTGATAGAGACCCTTCCAGTAAAATGATTAAGCAATTTAAAATAATAAAACACAACTATGTTATACCTACCCTCACATGTAATGTAGGCAAAAATAGCTTTGAGCAGGGACTGCCATTTTGTCTCCAGATAAGACATAGGGATATCCTTTTTCCATATGAGAGTCTTGTGTTGTGGTTGCAAATAATATCTGAACTCTATATCAGTTGGTATGGTGGTTTTAAACTAGCATTCACCGGTTCTTGGCAAGCCGCTGATCTCTACAATTGATGCCTCATCCACAATGAATTCTTCTTTGCCAATAATGGATTTCCTCCCATCGTATGACAGAGCAAAGGCTTATGAAAGTTGTTGATGGAAATTTTCTAGTTTCTCACAGTAAGAGAAACATCCAACCTGCTTGAAAAAGTCATCCACTTGAGGATGTGCCTCCAAATACCAAGTTCCATCTAATTCGGTCCTTAGGACTGGTCCCGCCTTCTGCATTTTCCCGAGTTTGATTGTGCCTGTCTTGAAAATTGACACACCTGCGGACTAGGGGACAATACACCTAATATTCAGGAGGAAATAGTGGATGTATGTCGATTTGAAAAGCATAGAATAGGGGTGACTCGGACTTGATTGAGATAAACCAAATCTTTAACAGATTCTGACCAAAGACTCAAGCTTGATTAAAGCTAAACACTCAAACATGATGCAAAAAAAATAATTGGACTCAAGCTTGAGAGAATCTGAGCTACCAGAAGACTCGGGCCTTCTTGAATTTGAATGACAGATGGAGTAGTGACTAACAGTAAAGAGCTCGACCTTCATATGACATAATGGTAATGACTACAGACTCGGGTTTGTTAACGAAATCAAAGGGATTTGATATAATGAACAAAAACTTCGGACTTGATTGCCAAATCAATGGATTCGA
Organism: Picea glauca; assembly: GCA_000966675.3. Classification (NCBI taxonomy): domain Eukaryota; kingdom Viridiplantae; phylum Streptophyta; class Pinopsida; order Pinales; family Pinaceae; genus Picea; species Picea glauca. The sequence goes on from JZKD02S2095626.1 coordinate 24,614, forward strand.
AATCATAGTTAAATGAGGAATGATTATGAACATATCTTCTCGGGACTTGAAGTTATGAAAGGCCATGTGAATCATTAAAACAGCTAGCCGACATATCAACTCATAGATTTATGTGTTATGCCAAGCTTTACTTCGAAATGACAAGTGGTAGTTTGAAAGTACTACAGAGCATCAAAACCCCGATCAGATGCAATGATATCATCTTAACTCATCGATTCCCTCAATTTTCGGCAATTATCGCTTCATGATTGCACCAGCTGACAGCTAGATCGTGCGAAAACACGGGCCTTCTTTTTTTTCCGTGTTGACACGTTTTCGGTGGTTAATCAGGCTTTATTTTTCCCTTTTAACCATCGAAATCCAAGGCTTTCGGTGGTTAATGAATGCTTCACAGGTTCGCCTAAACCACCGAAACCCGAAATTCTCCCTTTTGCTTAAGAAAATCAAATCCAATGTTTGGTCCAAGATTATTTACAAACAATAGGCTATCTAACAAGCCTATACAAATTTAGAAATAATTTTTTGGAGTTCTTTCTATCACCTAAAAATGACAATTTTGACTATGTTATTTTAGGAGATAACATCTTCCCCACCCCAGAAAGTATACATCTTCACTGTCCAACAATCCATTGGTTGCTCCACTTCCCTTCTAGGGCTTCAACAACAGGTTGGATCAAGAATTCTCAGAGCGCTATAACTGTTGTTTGGCTCCCTCTAGGAGAACTCACTTCCCCAACAACCTCTCTCACCTAGAGAGAGTTTCTCACAGGCTTGACAACTTGCTTCTTCAATCATAGAAAAATCGCTCACCTGGAGAGAGTAGCTCACAGGCCTGGCAACTTGCTTCTTCCATCCACGAGCCTAACAACCCACCTCTTCATTCCAACTCCTGTGCCAATCCAGTAAGGTGTCAACATCAATAATATATCGGTTATGGACACAGGTGAAGGTAGTAACAGAACTCGGGTAAGGTAGGATACAGGCTCAACAAAATACCAGAGCGTGTAGTTATAGAGGTTCATGATGGAAGAGGGTTCAACAATGGTTGAAAAAGGCTGATTGTGTGCATGCTCTATGCATGAGTGAATGGGGCCAAGATCCCCCAAAACAAATTGATTCTCCACATATATTTGCATACGTCCTAGATGACACATGGATCTCTAGGAGCTCGTTTCCCCTCCACTTGGGATTCATTCCTCTTCCCAAAAGAACTTAGGATGAAAGGTTATGTCCAAACCTTATCCTTTTAGGAATATATTATAATATTACTTTGGAGATAATCCCTCAAGCTTAACCCCCTTCCCTATCCTCTTATCCTCTTCCATTTCCCTTCATAGTGGAGCTTAGTCCCCCATCCTCATTTATCATGGTTGGTCTACATGCAACGATGTATTATATTAATGATATGAGTGTTACATATACAAAAATAAGCACATTGGCATTTGCATATAGGCTCACTGGCGTAATCATCTCATAATCCTCCTAGATGATAATAACTTGGTTCACCAGCCTATCAAACAGGTTTACAATACACAATTACAAGCGGGGCTCAGCCTTGGGATATTACAATCCCCTCCCCTTATTTATGCACTGTCATCAGTGCATTATATACCATGTATAATACAAAATTCTTCAAAAAGCTCCAATATTTTTCAATTGGAAACTTGTTATTCACTTGGTGCTCTACTTTCAAGAACCTATTTGGTTATTCATACTATAGTTGGAAGTCATTTTATCTACTCCATAGAGATGCTTCAGGAAATAATTCATCTCACTATTCGATTTGACACACCCTCCTTATGGTAGCTACCATGCCATAAGCATTCCTGAGTTGCCTCTTCCTTGTTGCACTCACCCTTCCAAGCTCAGGAATACTTTCACTGCTACACAGTCCATCAATGATCCATCTTTCCAAGTATTTCACACACAAGGAGAGTGCCAACCCATTACCAGAACCTCTCACCAAGGTTCTCTGTTAAAGGGCTTCAATGTCTCCAACAGTAGTTGTTCTTCCATCATTCCAACTTTGACCAATATTATCTCATCTGCATCGCACACATGCAATCATCATGAGAAAACATAAAATAATTCATTTAGAACTCAAACTTATTTCATAAAGAATTCAACTTTTCTCAAAATATGAAATTTCATTTCATAATTTTTCATTGTTGCGATAATAGGATGTAGTCTTCCTTCTGGATTTCAGCAAGCACCCTGTTGAATACCATTTTTCTTGCAATGCTTCTATCTTGCATTCAACCGAAAAAATGCCAATATTTCATGTACATCATACTTTTATTGCAATATGTACAAAAGCCTTATAACATGATCTTAGAATTGTCTACACTGATCAATTCAATCACAACTACAAAAAAAATTATTAGATAAAATGAATTAGCATTCTATGCATACGCTTGTTCATAATTAATATCAATAAGTTCATTACTTCTTTTTTCTAGACACAAAATTTTATGTAGTCAATGCTCATGTGACTACTTGACTTGCAAATTTCCTATTGCAATGTCTAACAACTCCTGAAATGTTCTCAACTCCATGAGTTAGCAACAATTTAGTCGTTAGTATAATTATTTCCATGCAATAATATATATGCATGAACTCACAAAACACATTCAACAAATGCATTTAAGTATACAATTCTACCATGCCTAAGTGAAACTCTCCCACTTACTAGGCATGGGTGCAACTCTCAATGTGTATCATTCAATGCACCTTTTGATTTTTAGAATGATCCTTATCTAAGTCATGTATCTCACCATCTATAAATTGGAAATCCAGCTAATGTATTGACACCTTCTCCACACACTTCCCATTGTATTCTCGATTATTAGGATTCCTTCCTTTCTGACCCAAACACTACACCAAGAATATAATTCTGTGGTGTGCATTAGTGTTAGCAAAAAGGTTGCACTACAAGTATTATTTAAGGATAGGGAGATTTTGGGTATTCGTGTGCTATATAACATTTCCATGTCCATACCTTACCATATCCAACCATGTCCTGGTCTCATGCATGACTAGTTTTCCTGGCATCATTCCTATAACAAGTTCTTATCTTTTATTTCCTTGGTTATTACCCCATAACCAAAATAACATGGCATGTTACTATATCAATGTGTGCATTCTAAAGCTAAAATATTTGATATATATACTAGGCATCTAGCCTTTACCACACCTAGTGATATTTTATTGATGTTAATGCATTTAAATAATACCATATTTTGTATTAGAAAATTCTATTTGGGGAAATTCTCACCTAAATTCCCCTTCGACAATTATGCAACATAATTTCCCAAGAAATACTTACCTGCATAGCTGCCATTAAAAAAATTTGATGTTACCTGGTTAGATGATGATAGTAGAAGCTTTCATGCCTCTTTATCAGACTTATAACCAACACTTTAGTTTTTTTTTCCTCCTTACATATGAAACAACATTATCAACAACACTTTCAACATGCAAGCATTCTCTCTTTATGGTTGTCCCAACAAGCCATAACATAACTGATGCTATAGTAATTGCAACAACTTCTTTCTCCTTGTATCACATTTCCTTGCTGAACCCAAAAGTCTTCAATTATTCCCGGATTCCTGAATCTTCTTATGCTCTCATTGTAATCACCATGCATGATTATTTTTTACCTGAGAAATTTCTAGCCAAATCACGCTTGGATTCCTTTGCTTTTCCATCTTAATACTAAGTTGATATTAACTTTCAACTTTTATTTATTTTCTGGATCTATCTATCCCAACTCATACTTGGACGAATTACAATTCCAACACATGTGGTTTTATATACCTTGGATTCTTCAGTATCCATTTACTTTTCAACTGAACTACTTCATCCCTTTCCTGACTGACTACCCTAGTACTTGAGGTTTCTTGTACCCTTCTCTTCTTTTTTCCCACTAGTCTTAAACTTGAATTGCATAGCCAATCTCTAGCATATTGTAATGATGCGCATATGCCCCCTTTGCTAGCTACATATAATTTTTTGACATCCATTTTGAAACATTTCATCAGCTTCCTTGCAAAAATTCCTTTGATAGCTACAACCCTCGGAATTCCTTGGACTATCCTCATATTTCCTTCTTCATCCAGGAAAGTGAATGCTCTGTTATGACAGTTTAAGACAACACGGTGTTGTTCCAACCAATCCATTCTGATTAATTAATCATATGAACCCAAAGGTAATATGTTCAAATATGCCTTGGTACTCAACTCATTCATGTCCATTAGACATGACTTAACCAAATCAACAACTTTTCCTTTGTCTCTTGTAGCCAACTGTACTAGCCAAGATTTCCCATGTTTGCTTCTTGGCAATAACAATCTTTCCACTACATTGGGATCTATATAACTATGACCAGCTCCTAAATCAATTAAAATAGTAAAGGCATGGTTATTGATCATACCTTCTACTTCAATTATGTGTGATTGAAACTATTCTTTCTTGTTGTCCAGGGCTACATAGATCCTAGGTACACTTCTTCCCATGTCCTCCATTGTTTTATCTTGTTGTACATTGTGGACAACTTTCACTTTGTTAATTCTATGAGAACAATATCTATATATAATATCTTCTTTACAACCCTAACATTGAATAGGTGGCTTGTTTCCCTTAATCCTCTGTTCCAGCTTGAACTTCTTTTCTCATCAGGGGACTTGTGGCTTCCTGATTTGCTGGAGCCACTCCCATTATCCAATTTATTTTCAATTATGTTCAAGCTCTTTATTAGATTCATGTTGAAGTCTTCCTATTGCTCCTTGGCCTTCATAAGCCTTACATTATTAGCCCTGTGACTTTCGACATCTGTCTGTAATTTTCTAATGGTATCAACCAGATTTATGTCTTCATCCCTTCCTTCTCCATGCCCATTGGAGTTTGTTCATTCAAATCCCAAATGGACATCCATTATTCTAATCACATCTTCTTGAATATAAGCCTCTTGTGCATATTCCATATCTCTTCACTCTGTGATAACTCTGTTCTTTTCTGATAGTTGTTAACTCCTCTGAAAATGTGCAACCAACAGAACTTTGTCGGGCTAACTGTTCTCAATAATTTTCATGAAAACATGAACCATTCTGATTCATTAAAATATCAGACTTCTTTTTCATGTTTTCCTAAGAAACTAACTGTCCAGAACCAATTTTTGGGTGAACAGTTATCTTCTATAGTTCAATACCTTTCCAATTCCTATTTCCATGCTCAATTCAGAGTTTTGAGTAGGAAGTTATGGCTACTTGAACAATTTGTCCCTTTCCTACTCTTTAAACAAAATGTCGGGTGCTGGCCCCTTTCCTTTGGCCCCCAAATTCATGTGACCAGGGGTTGTGAGAAAGTGTTAATTGTTAGGCGCTTATCCTTTTTCTTTGGGCCTCCAGGGCTCCATAACTTCGAGGCTTCGGAGGATCTTCCTCCACTACAATACATTTTCCCCTAATGTCGATTCTCTGAATACTCGGAGGATGTACAGTTTGATGGTCCTCCTTCCTTGTTTATATCTACAGTGGATTGGAGCTCCGAGACTCCAGGCTTCGATGGTTTTCAATGTACATCACAAAAAATCTCTCGGACCTCCAAACTAGCAAACCTACGAAGGACAGTGGATCTACGATCCACATTCTCTACTCAGATCTACGGCGGATAGGAGCTCCGGGACTTCGGGCTTCAACGATTTCCAAAAACAATTCACTACCAAACTCCCGAAGTGTCGACCCACTCGAGATCCCTTCTCCTGCCTCGATGTGTCATCTGTGATCAACGATCATTATGAACTCCGGCCTTCGGGCCTTCAGAATTCCTCGACCTCAACTCCTTATAATTGAATCCTATGGACCATGGGATCTACTGTTGCATGTCCCCTCCCGATGGACGGTGAGGATTTACTCCACTCTTCGGAGCTTCAAGACTCTTCATACTTAAAAATTCTTGACCAAGTTCCTCCGGAGTTCCAAGTCTTTGGATTGCAGGATCTGGCACCACGTGGAAAAACACTAGAAGTGGACACGTGGCCCACTCCGAGGGGTGACACATGTCACGATCTAAATGGAAAATCATCCTTTCAAATGAAGATAGCACACTGAAATGTGGCACGTATCATGTGTGTCCATGTCACCCCCAGGTGATATCACCGCCACATCACTTCAGAACTTCGAGACTTCGGGACTCTGGGACTTTGGAGGTCTGGAAGTTCTTCCAAAAATTTTCCTTGAATGTTGAACTCCTTAACTCCTTAACCTTCTGGGGCCCACAAAGTACAACTGTCACCAATCAAAGTGGTGACACGTGGCCCCACTGTCGAGTGACATGTGTTAGGTTCCAATCAGTCCTAAGGGCCTGTCAAAAGTGAAAAAACAAGTAACACGTGGCTAACCTAGGTAGGTCCATGTCACCATAGGTGACGTTATACCCAACGCTTCGGGACTTCGGGGATTTCCTGCCTTCGACATTTTCTCCAAGATGTCGAACTATTGAATTGTTGAACTGGTCCACATCACCCTCGGTCACGTCATCATATCAAATCACTTTGACACCTGGGACTTCGACGATTTCTTAACATTGACACTTTTTCAAAACTCCCAAAATTTTGACTGCCAAACAAGTCCATGTCACCCTCGGTGACGTCATCATGTCACATCACTTTGGCACCTAGGAATTCAAATATTTCTTTGTCGTGCAACTCCAATGGATTTCCCCGAACACTGAACCATAAGAGAAATCCAATGGCTCTCTTCCTCTCGAACAATCTAGGACTAAGAATCACTACGAGACTTCAAAGGATTTAGCTGTTGAATACCCCACAACCCAAAACTGTTGAACTGTCGAACTTTTCTTAATCCGAGGACACGTGTCCTTGGGAAATGGACGGTCTAGATTAGTTTCGGACTTCGACATTTTTCTTTGCTTATAGATTTAAAAAAGCCAGAGGGGCAAAGTCTGAAGGACTTATGTGCTTAACCTCCATGCACCTTCTCAATATATGGCGGTTGTAGGGAATCTTCCTTCTTCTGAACAGATCCAACGACCTAAATTTAACTTTATGGAACAATACCATGTCTACTGTGGTTTATCAAACAATTATACCTCTCTATCTTTCCAATACCACCCAAGAGCTCTCTCAGCGTCCTCTTATCACTTTGTACATCAATCTCTGTGGAATTTTTACTTCAAATTCCACATTTGTGGCCCATCCAGGTTCAATGTTGAAACCATGGGGTCGAATACCATTTTCTAATGTCCCCAGTCACCCAGGCCGAACCACACTACTAAAACTTCGCTTTATTTAAGCTCTGAAACCGTTCTTTTGTAAATTCCAACCTTAGAGGCCTGCTAGACTATGCCTCAATTAAAATTTGCGAAAGACATAATACATATAAATTTAACAGATGATTTACATTCTACTATCACACAACATAATGTAGAAATAAAAATAAAATCATACATGCAGTATTCATAGGGAAAACCCATAAACCTAACAACATATATAAATACACAACATGTAAATGGTACTTATCTTTTAATTGAAGTGCACCAATTGCGTGCAGATGCATGTAGACCTTCCACGAACCTCCCATCCATAGACCACACTACTCATCACTCTCAACAATGGGTCACCCCCGAGATGGGACTAAACTCTACCTGGGCAAAGGGATTCCTAGGCCAAGCAGGGACAACAGGAAACTACAGAGTCAACAAGATCCTCCAAGGAGTCAAATTACACACAAAACTCACAGCCTATCATTCCCCACATGCCTTCCCCACCCTAGGAAGCATACACCTTCACTGTCCAACAATCCATTGGTTGCTCCACTTCCCTTCTAGGGCTTCAACAACAGGCATCATGAATTCTAAGAATGCTATAGTTGTTGTTGGGCTCCTTCTAGGAGAACTCACTTCCCCAACAACCTCTCTCACCTGGAGATAGTTGCTCACAGGCATGACAACCTTCTTCTTCAATCACATCAAACTCTCTCACCTAGAGAGAGTAGCTCACATGCCTAACAACCTGCTTCTTCTATCCACAAGACTAACAACCCACCTCTTCATTCCAGCTCCTAAGCCAATCTAGTAAGGTGTCAAGAGAAACAATAGCTTGGTTATGGACATAGGTGAAGGTAGAAAAAAAAATCGGGTGAGGCAGGGTACATTCTCAACAAAATACCAGAGCGTGCAGTTACAAAGGTTCACGATGGCAGAGGGTTCAACAATGGTGGAAAAAGGTTGACTACGTGCATGCTCTGTGCATGAGTGAATGGGGCCAAGATCCCCTAAAACAGATGAATTCTCCACATATATTTACATGCGTCCTAGATGACACATGGCTCTCCAGAATCTCGTTTCCCCTCCACTTGAGATTCATTCCTCTTCCCAAAATAACTTAGGATAAAAGGTTATGTCCAAACCTTAGCCTTTTAGGAATATATTATAATATTCCTTTAGGGATAATCCCTCAAACTTAACCCTCTTCCCTAGCCTCTTAGCCCCTTCACTTTCCCTTCCTAGTGGATCTTAGTCCCCCATCCTCGTTTATCATGGTCGGTCTACACACACCAATGTATTATATTAATGATATGAGTGTTACATATAAAAAAATAGGCTCATTGGCCTTTGCATCTAGGCTCACTAGCCTAATAATCTCATAAGCCTCCTAGCTTATAATAACTTGGCTCACCAACCTATCAAATAGGTTTACAATACACAATTACTATCGGGGCTTGGCCTTGGGATATTACACCATGTATTTCCTTGAGGTATTCCCACCAAATGGAAACTCCTCCATTTAGATTAAATATGGCAATCCTGGCCTTATTATTCTTGGAGTAATTATGTAGTAGAAATTACTTCTTCAGACCAAATAGCCATGCCTCGACTTCCTCTCATTTCTTAATTTATCCATCAAAGGTAGGCGACTTATCCTTCTTCAATTTTCCAGTCAAATAATTTTGACAATTCCTCCTCTTTCTCTTTTTAGGGACACTTGACTCTGTGCCACTAATGGACAATTCTACTGAAGAGTTTTTTCCATTAGGTATATCCGTGGAAACACTTCCACTAATTATACCTTCCTTGGCATTCTAATTCCTCTTCCTGGAATAACTTCTTCCCACATTACTATGGATAGGCCCATTCCTTTGGGAATCCAAATGGGTCTTCATATTTTTTTACTGTTGTAACTCAACATTATTGGGACCTTGTTGCAAATGTTTTTGGATATCTGACAAGCTTTGTAGTAACAATGAATTCAACTCTTCCTACTCGCTTGAGCTCTCATGAGCCTCTCATTATCTTCCTTTAGACTTCTAACAGTGGCCATCAAATCTGGATGGGTTTCTCTATCCCTCCAACCATCAAATTCCTCATCTATGAGGTGTGAGGTGTTGTCCATACTATACTGTACCATTCACCTTTTTTGTCCTTCATTATTTCCTATGTGTTGAAGAAACAACTATTATTAGTAATTACATTACTAGTTTAAATCGCTCATGCTAAAAAACATTAAAAAATTACTTAAACAGTTTCAAGCAGCCTTGGTGACCCATTCAAGTCTAGAGTTTGAAATTTGTTATGATACCACTCTATAACACACCTGGCGCCCTTAAACTCACTTAGGCTAGTAGGGCATTCATTTTCTTCCTTTCTCCACTGTGCTCACACTCGACTTCTCTAAGAATCCTCTTTCCATTTGAGCTCAATCATGGCAAAAATCCCCCCTCTGACTTCATAAAGGTCTCCAAGAGTCTATATTTCCTCAATCGGATGGTTAAGATCACCAATTGGTTTCATATCAATGATCTAAAGCACCTCGGATTCTTTCCCTTTGGAGTCAACTATGCACTGGTTTAGAATCCACTTCGACAGACCTTTCTTTGACGGATATTGTTGGTAGATCCTATGGCCCTCAGAGATAGAAACCCATGGTCTCAATTTATTTAGGGCCTCAAATAACTCAACGGTTAATCCCCATTACATTTGGTATATTAAGTAAATAAGTGGGACCCATGAAAGATCTACGAATGTCATTTCCCAACATTCACTCACAGATAGATGGCTCAGATTTACTCTTGGAGCATTCACCATCATAGCCTCTCCACTTCAACTCTTAGCATTGCTTCGATGAAATTTTCACTAATGGATATGACAGTCCTCGATTACTCTGTCTAATGGTCTAGTTTTTCTCAAAGGTTACAATCACTCAGTATATAAGGGTCCTAGAGACAACTTTCTTTGATCAAACTATGCTAGATCTAATGACTGAGACCTCGGAGGTCACTCTATAAGATATCTATGGTCCTCATACTTATCTATTATCGAAATCAATCCCTGGTCCTCTTCACAAAACCTCCAACATATCTTACTCTGACATACTAACAATTGCATCCAATGGTCTAGAATTCACCATAAACATAGTTTGATGGACCAACGGTATGTATTAACTTGGGTTTCCCTCATCGGGGACTTAATATACTCCCTCCTCTTGGCCACTCCAATGGAAATCCCATCCGAACTAATGTGTTTATATAATCATTACGCCAAATCAACAACATCGAGTCATCCCATCTCAGAACACTGATCCTCTCAAGGAATCAGTCCAAATATGGACTTAAACATTTTTGGTTCTTTGCTAATTATTTTCTGGGACTCTACCAGACTCTTAGGAGCTTTTAAATTCACCCTTAACCCATCTAATGTGTTCTTACTTAGAAGTTCTAATGAATACTTTCATATCTTGCAAGCTTTCTATCTAAGATAGGTAATTTTCAGAGGGTTTAGATCATCTAGCCTACATAGGGACCTATCCAATTCATGGGGTACTCATTCTCATCTCAAGAATGAAGGTTTTGTCCATATCTTCCAAGATTTCCTCTCAAGGACATAAGATTCTCATGGACATACATACTACCTGTAGGCATTAATTACTTATTTTCAAAAATTATCAATTCATCAGTGAAAACAAACATGCATAGCCCATCCATACATATTCCTTACAATCCATAATCAAATCATACACAACCCATTTACAATATTGGATATTCACTAAACAAAGTAAGTGAATACTTATCTGACAAGAAAATTATCTAACACCAACTAACTCAGAGAGGATTCCTTTCCTCCCAAACTTAGGCTATATTTTAGAGTTCCTTCATATAGTATGCCACCCCTGTGCCAAGCCATGATATCACAAGGGAATGACTCAACTAGTTTCTCAGTATCTAAATGATCCAAGAAGGTTACTCTCCTTCCTCCTCTAACAACAGTAGAAGTTTCCCCCTTCCCACTAAGATTAGGGTTTACACAAGTTTATTAGGTGGTTTATCAAATGGATTTCCTCTGCACCAGGGAGTCCCTTCTCTGTTATACAATCCCTCGATGCTATCCCCTTACCAATGTCGATTTTTGTCTAGTAAGCATTAAGATGTAGAACTTTATCTCTCCAGTTTGGATCTAGGTCTTCTCTGTTCTAGGGTGATCATTCGTAACTTGAATGAGATTCCTATTTTCTTCAAGGAAACATGTCAATTTTCTTCTCTCTTTTCTACACTGGAGAATGTCTCTACTCTCTTGTATATGTCTGCACCTCTTGGGTTTTCTGTTACCACACTTGGTAACCAATATTCTACCTCTCTTTTCTCTTTGATTCTTACTCTCTTTTATGCACTAGAGAACGTCTATGTTCTCTTGTATACGTCTATGCCTCTTGGATTTTATTTTACCACACTTGGTAACCAATCTTCTACCTCTCTTTTCTCTCTAACTCTTACTCTTTTTTGTGTGTGCATGTCCTTGTGTGCATTCTCCTCTCTTGTTTGTTGTCTTTTGTCATGTTTTCCACCTTCCCCTCTTCTTCGTCCATTCCTCTTGGCATTCCTATGACTTTCTATAGACGTAACATGAAGCCTACAGTTCCTACCTGAAGGGGAAATCTATGGTGTCCTTCTCCATCAGGCTAGTTCATTTGACCCCTTTCCTTCCTCAAGAAACCAAAAATATGTCAGTAGTTATTAAATACCTCAACCACCACTCTCACCTTCATAACTAGTAATGTGTCTCCATATCGATCTGGGTACTTTGGCAGGTGTGCATTTATGTTTTGCAAACATGAGCTAGCTTGTTAAACAATATTTCTATTTTCTTCACTAACACTTATTAGCTCCACCTCATCATACCACTTCATCAATTCCACCTATAATATCATGGCTAGTACTTTCAAGGAAGTTCCCTCTCAATTAGTTATCTGGTATCTTTCATTAATCAAAAAATTATTAAAAGCTTCATAATAATAATCATATGAACTCTTAATCATAATTAGAGTTATGGGGAAAACAAGGTGTTACAGGGCTTTGATCCACTTTTTTTATTATAATCTCTTTGCATGCAACCACACATTCGATCACTACCGCAAAGTGTAACCGTGGCTCTAGGTTAATCCCTCATTGTAATTGAACCTTAGAAAATGGTGAAAAAGTCATCACTTTCCACCATTGGATCCAACCCCTTTTGGCTATACACCAATTATAGGTATTTCAACTTCCTATTAACACATTCTATCCTTGTTTGTTTCCTATATATACACCAAGGAGACTCATTTGAATAATTATCTTATCTTGTGCATTTAATATATTTTAAAAGGAGGTTGACCCTTCAAAGTAATATTTATTCATTCACTCTTTCACTTGATTCAGACATGGAATTACTGAATTGAGACTTTGTTTTATGCTTATTTGGATATTTATTCCATAATAACAACCCATTAGGGCCTTCAAGATTCATTCAATATTTGAAATATGTGTGATGTTGTGACATAAATGAATAAATAAATCTATAAAAAGACATTTTTATTCAGTTAAATTAAGAATATAAGATGATAAATTCACAATATTATCAATAAATAACCACAAATTGTTTTACACAGTGAATAACATATAGTGTTATAAAAGTGATATTAGAACG
>JZKD02S2095626.1:42661-73551 GCA_000966675.3 Picea glauca
TCTCTATTCCATACGCAACCTAAACTAAAGAGTCAAGTCTCATAGAAGCGAAAAGAGGCAAAGTAATTGTCCTATCCATAAGACCCACCTATGACAAATACTGTAAAGGAGATACTCCTTCGCTTAGGTTTTTCATAAAAATTAATCTTAGAGTGAAATAGTAATCATCGTAAAGTCATGCACCCGGGATTTAACTCCGAGCCTAGGTGTCAATCGAATCTTGAGTTAAGATGAATTGGCTCAACATGGCGACAATCTGCACCAAGGGTCGGATAGGTATTGTATCAATGCATCCAACACGTGTCGACAAGCTTGGATATAATTTTCAATGTCAACTCCGCATGAGATAGTGTTGGGCAAATGTAAACATTTCTTAAGGACGAAGTTATCGCTAAGGTTGAGTGCTCCTCGGGCAATGTATGTCATATATAAATATTAATTGTTTGAGTCAAATCTATTAATTGTTTATACATCGAATAACGTGAATCCTGCAATAACACTTGAAAGATATTAGCCAATGAAATGTTAGAAAAATAGTTTTTTTTATTATTAAAAAATATATATATTTTAATTTCCTATGCTACACATTTGATATAAAACGAAAATCAAAAAGTCAACCTAAACTAATAGCCAGTCAACGATGAACTCATCGCTATTAGTCCCTGGCCTTTGGCAGGGACTAATAACTAGATATTTCCATATTAACTCTATTTTATATGAATTTTTGACAACTGTTTTAGATTCCCTCTAAGAAGGACAATAGAATTCTAAGTCACTCATAGATATATGGATTGAATGCTAACGATGATGGCATCTATGTACATTTTGTCCTTATTTTAATAGACAAGCGCTTACTTACAAAAAGGAAATATTATTTCAAACACACATTTTTCAAAACATTATTTTTTAAATATATCATAATACAAATATTTTATAATATATGATTTTCAATGGATAAAGGAGTAGATAAATATTAAGACACTGAACATAATGACATAATAATGGTAATAAATTGTACATGGTTCAAATATTAAAATGTAAGTGAGAGGGGCGGGGACGGAGGGAGGGATGGGATGGGATGGGATGGTGAAGGTGGTTACTATCTTTGAGTGTTTTTTCTTTGTTCTGTTTAATGTAATTTTGAAAATTTTGGGAACATTTTATAAATTAAAAAGAAAAATAATGGTTTTGGTGGAAATAACTTTTTGTAGTTTAATTTGGCTAATAATTTTAAAAATAAATGAAAAAAAAGGTACATTTTACATAATTTATATTATAAATCACATAACCTCTTTGAAGACAACCACAATTATAGTCTCAATGTTGAAATTTTATATCATAACATTATTTCCTAATCATATATTTCAAAATGATAAGGGATAACATTGTTGGAAACTCTATCTCCTTAACTAAATAGTTGAGGTGTGTCTCACAGTGGATAGACTCATAAATATCCTCTAATAACACTAATCCCTAAATTACAATGAACTAATAAAAAATATAGATCATATTCACATGCAAACATGATTTGTCAACTCTACCATATGAAATATATTGAGATGGAGGAGCACTTTGTATTTCAATGAGCTATCTACTATGTGTTCGTTATAGACCTAGATTATCTTCCTAAATCAAATTTCTTTTCTTTCATTCATGTTTATACCCCATGAAGACTTTACATTCCAAAATAATGTACACTCCTCCATGTGGGGGAGTGTAGGGGGGGTTACCCCCCCTGTGGGGTCCAGGGGCAAGCGAGCCCCTAACAGGGGTTCGGGGGACAACGTTCCTCAATGGGGATTCAGGGGCGAAGCCCCCGAAGGAAAATTTCCTTGTAAATGTATATTGTGATTTCATTGTAAATCTGGACCGTTTATTATAAGGTCGCAGATTTGACTATATAAGTTATGTTAGGGTTTTTTTCCCTAGAAGGAAACCCTCTTTTGTGAGGGAAATGTATTGCGGCTATGGGTTAGTGTGAATATTGTATTATGAGAGAGGATATTATGAGAGAAAGAAGAGGAAGTTATAGTGGGTGTGTTGTAGGTTGTATCCCTTCATTTTGTTGGATAATAATAAAGGAAGGACCTGACA
Source organism: Picea glauca (assembly GCA_000966675.3). Classification (NCBI taxonomy): domain Eukaryota; kingdom Viridiplantae; phylum Streptophyta; class Pinopsida; order Pinales; family Pinaceae; genus Picea; species Picea glauca. The sequence goes on from JZKD02S2095626.1 coordinate 44,756, forward strand.
ATTTCTCTGGTGGACGTAGCCCACACTGGGTGAACCATGTATATATGTGTCTCTATTGTATTGTGTATCTTCTGTGTTTTATTTATGCATTTGTTTTATTTTATTGCTTCATGATTATGTTTTTCTAACAACTGGTATCAGAGCGAAAGGTAACTCGCAGGAAAAGAGGGTTCTTGGTTCGAGTGAGAGCAATGGAGGAAGATGGAAATTTTAGGGTTGAGAAATTTAACGACCAAAACTACCAGTTATGGAAGATGCAGATGGAAGATTATTTATATTAGAAGGATCTATTCCTACCATTGGGTGGAATAACAAAGAAGTCAATGGCCATGAAGGACGAAGAATGGGAGATTCTTGACAGAAAGGCTCTAGGAATGATACAACTGAGCTTGAAGACATTGGTAGCTTTCAATATTTCGAAAGAAAAGACAACAAATGAGGTGATGGACACATTGGCTAAATTGTATGAAAAACCTTCGGCGTCCAATAAGGTATTTCTGATGACAATGACAACTACTGTGTATTATTCGGCAAACAATTTCGATAATATGAAGATGTCAGAAAATGGGTCTGTTGTAGATCATTTAAATGAATTTAATATGGTTAATAATCAAATAAGTTCTGTAAAAGTGGACTTTGATGATGAGGTCAGGGCTCTTCTAATTTTGTGCTCATTGCCAGAAAGCTGGAACGACTTGGTTATGGCTGTAAGTAATCTCTCTCCGGTTCAAACACTTTAAAATTTGATGATGTTGTTGGTGTTATCCTTAGTGAGGAAATGTGATGGAAAAGCACAAGTGAGACATGAGGTAATGTGTTAAACATGGAGAATACGGGAAGACAAAAAGATAGAGGAAATGGCCCAGGAAACTAGGGGAATTCTAGGAAGGGAAGATCCAAATCCATACTGAGAAAGATAGAGTGTTGGAATTGTGGGAAGAATGGACATCTAAAGAAAGACTACATAGCTCTAAAGAAACAAAGAGATGGACAACAAGAGAAAAATCAGGAAGCAAATGTAATAGGTGATGTGTTACAAGATGCTTTGATTCTTTTTGTAGATAATATTTTTGATTCTTGGGTAGTAGATTCAGGGGATTCATTTCATGCCACACCCCATAGGAAACATTTTCTAGATTATGTTCAAGGTGATATTGGACAGGTTCATTTGGGTGATGATGCACCATACACAATTGTTGGAATGGGAAAGGTAAAAATAAAGCAAAGGGAAACCAATGGTTATTGAAAGACGTAAGACATGTTCCAGATCTAAGGAAAAATCTAATTTCAACAGGGCAGTTGGCAAGTGAAAGTTGTATATCCATATTTATAGATAAGGTGTGGAAGGTCACCAAAGAATCACTGGTGATATCAAAAGGAGAGAAGGTAGGTACATTTTATTTATATATTGGTAATACTGACTCTTCTATCTCTTTAGCTTCTACAGGAGTGGATACAACACTGTGGCATCATAGGCTTGGAGACATGAGTGAGAAGGGGATGCAGATACTTCACAAAATAAATTTGTTTCCAGATCTTAAACAAATTGATTTGGATTTCTGTGAGCATTGTGTTTATGGAAAACATAAGAGAGTTAGNAGTGAGAGGGGCGGGGAGGGATGGTTAAGGTAGTTACTATCTTTGAGCATTTTTTCTTTGTGTAATTTTGAAAATTTTGGGAACATTTTATATATTAAAAAGAAAAATAGTGGTTTTGGTGGAAATAATGTTTTATAATTTAATTTGGTTAACAATTTTAAAAATAAATGAAAAAAAAGGTACATTTTACATAATTTATATTATGAATCACATAACCTTTTTGAAGACAACCACAATTATAGTTTCAATGTTGAAATTTTATATCATAAAATTATTTCCTAATCATATATTTCAAAATGATAAGGGATAACATTGTTGGAAACTCTATCTCCTTAACCAAATAGTTGAGGTGTGTCTCATAGTGGATAGACTCACAAATATCCTCTAATGATAGATAACACTAATCCCTAAATTACAATGAACTAATAAAAAATATAGATCATGTTCACATGCAAACATGATTTGTCAACTCTACTATATACAATATATTGAGATGGAGGAGCACTTTGTAATTCAATGAGCTATCTACTATGTATTGGTTACAGACCTTGATTATCTTCCTGATTCAAATTTATTTTCTTTCATTCATGTTTATACCCCATGAAGACTTTACACCCCATAATAATGTACACTCCTCCATGTGGGGGAGTGCAGGGGGGTTACCCCCCCTGCGGGGTCCAGGGGCAAGCGAGCCCCCGACGGGGGTTCGGGGGACAACGTTCCTCGATGGGGATTCAGGAGCGAAGCCCCTGAAGGAAAAATTTCCTTGTAAATGTATATTGTAATTTCCTTGTAAATCTGGACCGTTTATTATAAGGTCATAGATTTGACTGTATAAGTTATATTAGGGTTTTTTTCCCTAGAAGGAAACACTCTTTTATGAGGGAAATGTATTGCGGTTATGGGTTAGTGTGAATATTGTATTATGAGAGAGGATATTATGAGATAAATATGAGGAAGTTACAGTGGGTGTGTTGTAGGTGTTATCCCTTCATTTTGTTGGATAATAATAAAGGAAGGACCTGGCAATTTCTCTAGTGGACGTAGCCCACACTGGGTGAACCACATATATCTGTGTCTCTATTGTATTGTGTATCTTCTGTGTTTTATTTATGCATTTGTTTTATTTTATTTCTTTGTGATTCTTTTTTTCTAACAACTAGTATTAGAGTGAAAGGTAACTCACAGGAAAAAAGGTTCTTGGTTCGAGTGAGAGCAATGGAGGAAGATGGAAATTTTAGGGTCGAGAAATTTAACGGCCAAAACTACCAGTTATAGAAGATACAGATGGAAGATTATTTATATCAGAAGGATATATTCCTACCATTGGGTGGAATAGCAAAGAAGTCGATGGCCATGAAGGACGAAGAATGGGAGATTCTTGACAGAAAGGCTCTAGGAACGATACAACTGAGCTTGACAATATTGGTAGCTTTTAATATTTCGAAAGAAAAGACAACAAAGGAGGTGATGGACACATTGGCTAAATTGTATGAAAAACCCTCGGTGTCCAATAAGGTATTTCTGATGACAATGACAACTACTGTGGATTATCCGACAAACAATTTCGATAATATGAAGATGTCAGAAAATGGGTCTATTGTAGATCATTTAAATGAATTTAATACGGTTACTAATCAAATAAGTTTTGTAAAAGTGGACTTTGATGATGAGGTCAAGGCTCTTCTAATCTTGTGCTCATTGCCAGAAAGCTGGAACGACTTGGTTATGGCTGTAAGTATCTCTCTCTTTGGTTCAAAAACTTTAAAATTTGATGATGTTGTTGGTGTTATCCTTAGTGAGGAAATGCGATGGAAAAACACAAGTGAGACATCAAGTAATGTGTTAAACATGGAGAACAAGGGAAAAATCAGGAAACCACAGGAATTCTAGGAAGGGCAGATCCAAATCCATACTAAGAAAGATAGGGTGTTGGAATTGTGGGAAGAAAGGACATCTAAAGAAAGACTGCAGAGCTCTAAAGAAACAAAGAGATGGAAAACAAGAGAAAAATCAGGAAGCAAATGTAACAGGTGATGTGTTACAAGATGCTTTGATTCTTTTTGTAGATAATATTTCTAGTTCTTGGGTAGTAGATTCAGGGGATTCATTTCATGCCACACCCCATAGGAAACATTTTCTAGATTATGTTCAAGGTGATTTTGGACAGGTTCATTTGGGTGATGATGCACCATTCAAAATTGTTGGAATGGGAAAGGTAAAAATAAAGCAAAGGGAAACCAATGGTTGTTGAAAGACGTAATACATGTTCCAGATCTAAGGAAAAATCCAATTTCAACAGGGCAGTTGGCAAGTGAATGTTGTATATCTATATTTACAGATAAGGTGTGGAAGGTCACCAAAGAATCGTTGGTGATATCAAAAGGAGAGAAGGTAGGTACATTGTATTTATGTACTGGTAATACTGACTCTTCTATCTCTTTATCTTCTACAGGAGTGGATACAACACTATGGAATCATAGGCTTGGATACATGAGTGAGAAGGGGATGCAGATACTTCACAAAATAAATTTGTTTCCAGATCTTAAACAAATTGATTTGGATTTCTGTGAGCATTGTGTTTATGGAAAACAAAAGAGAGTTAGATTTCTCATAGTTGGAAAAGAAAAGAATCATGAAAGGTTAGAACTTGTACATACAGATGTATGGGGACCAGCTCCGGTATAATCTCTTTGTGGCTCTAATTATTATGTTAATTTTATTGATGATACAACTAGAAAAAATTGGGTTTATTGCATTCGACAAAAAACTGATGTTTTTGATACTTTTAAGAAATGGAAAGATTTGGTTGAGAATGAGACAGGAAAAACGTTGAAGTGTCTTAGATAAGACAATGGAGGTGAATATTGCATCAAGGAGTTTCATGATTACTGTTCATACCATGGGATTCATAAAGAGAAGACAGTTTCAGGAACACCACAAGAAAATGGTGTGTCAGAAATGATGAACAGGACAATCATGGAGCATGCAAGGAGTATGAGATTGCATGTTGGTTTGCCCTTACATTTTTGGGAAGATGTTGTAGAGATTGTTGTTTACTTAAGAAACAGAGGACCTTCAAGCTCTTTGGATGGTGGAATTCCAGAGGAGGAATGGACAGGTAAAAAGGTAAACTACTATTTTTTGAAGACTTTCGGTTGTGAAGCATTTTTCCATATTGATAAAGAAAATAGAACAAATCTTGAGGAAAAATCCAAGAAGTGTAGCTTTATTGGATACAGTTTTAATGATTTTGGTTATCTCTTATGGGATTATGAAAATCACAAAATCATTAGGAGTAGAGATTTCATATTCAATGAGAAGGTCATGTACAAAGATCAGTTAATGCAGGGAAAGATACAAGAAAAGGGAAAACCAGAATACATAGTGCTTGATGAGATCACTGAAAAAAAAATTCCAAAGGAACCAGAAAATCAAAATGTACAACAACAGGAGCAGCAAGTACCTCAAACTCCTTCTAGCGTTTTTAGAAGATCTACCAGGTTAAGTAGACCCCCTGAATGATACTCTCTTTCATTTTATTATTTATTGTTGATTGATTCTGGTGAACCACAATGTTATGAAGAGGCAATGCAGGTAGAAACCAAAAAGAAGTGGGAGAAAGAATGAAAGAGGAAATGGATTCCCTGGTAAATAACCAATATTGGGATTTGGTTCAGTTGCCTAGAGGTAAAAGAGAATTACAAAATAAATGGGTTTACAAGTTGAAGGAAGAAAGTGGAGGAAAAAAATGGTACAAGGCTAGACTTGTTGTAAAGAGGTTTGCATAAAAGAAAGGTTTAGATTTTGATGAAATATTTTTTGTTGTTGTTAAAATGAATTCAATTAGGACTATTTTAAGTCTTGTGGAAATAGAAGATTTTCATCTTGAATAGCTAGATGTAAAACCAATTTTTCTCGATGGGGATTTGGAGGAATAGATTTATATGCAGCAGCCACAGGGGTATGAGGTCAAAGGGAAGGAGATTTTGGTATGCAGGCTGAACAAGAGCTTGTATGGCCTAAATCAAGATCCAAGGCAGTGGTATTTGAAGTTTGATAGGTTTATGACAAAACAATGTTATAGTAGATGTTATTATGAACATTGTGCTTATTTTAAAAGGCTAGAAAATGGAAAGTGTATTATCTTTCTATTGTATGTAGATGAAATTCTTGTTGCAGGGTCTAATATTGAAGATATAAATGTGCTCAAGAAGAAATTAGCTAATTCATTTGCGATGAAGGATTTGGGTGCTGCAAAGAAAATCCTTGGTATGAGAATAACAAGAGATGAGAAAAATCGTAAATTGACATTGTCTTAGGGTGAGTACATAGATAAGGCATTGGAGAGGTTCAAAATGTAGAATGCAAAACTAGTTAGTACACCTTTGGCTAGCCATTTCAAAATAACTAAGGAAATGTGTCCCAAGACACAGGAGGAGATAGAATACATGTCCAGGGTCCCCTATTCATCATCAATTGGCAGCTTGATGTATGCGATCGTTTGCACAATACCAGATATTGCACATTGAATGGGAGTTGTGAGAAAGTATATGAACAATCCATGTAAAGAACATTGGGAGGCGGTAAATTGGATTCTCGGGTATTTGAGAGGTACTACTACTAATGCATTATTTTTTGGAGGTTCAGAAACTGTTCTATAGGGATATGTTGATTCAGGTATGGAAGGTGATAAATATAGCAGGAGGAGCACCACATGGTATATTTTTACTATAGTTGGAACAACAGTAAGTTGGATTTTTAAACTACAAAAGGTTGTTGCACTTTCAACAACAGAAGCAGAGTATGTTGCTACTACAGAGGTTGGTAAAGAAATGATTTGGTTACAAAGGTTTATGGAGGAATTGGGAAAGAAGCAGTAGAACAACAGGTTGTACTGTGACAACGAGAGTGCCATTCATCTTGAAAATGACTCAGCCTTCCATTCAAACACTAAGCATATACAAATCAGGTACCATTTCATTCGATCCATCTTAGAAGATGGACATTTGAAGTTGGAAAAGATACACACTAGCCAGAATCCTGCGGACATGTTAGCAAAGGGAGTAACCAGGGAGAAATTGAGTTCCTACTCAGTTTCAGTTGGTATTCAAGCCGGAAGGTGAAGATGAGAAATTTTCCAGGTCCAAGAAGGATCATAGTCCAACATATACAATAGCGGTGGAGTTTTTGAGATCAATCTCCAAGTGGGAGATTGTTGGTTGTGGAGCCTAATTATCTTCTTGATTCGGAGTTCTTTTCTTTCAGCATTGTTTATACCCCATGAAGAATTTACACCCCAAAAGAATGTACACTTCTCCACGCGAGCGAGTGCATGTGGGGGTTACCTCCCCTACTAAGTCTGAGGGCAAGCAGGCCCCTGGTGCGGGTTCGGGGGTGAGGCCCCCGAAGGAAAAATTGCCTTGTAAATGTATATTGTAATTTCATTGTAAATCTAGACCATTTATTATAAGGTCGCATATCTAACGGTAGAAGTTATGTTAGGGTTTTTTTCCCTAGAAGGAAACCCTCTTTTATGAGGGAAATATATTGCTGCTATGGGTCAATGTGAATATTGTATTCTGAGAGAGGAGACTATGAGAGAAACAAGATGAAGTTACAACGGGTGTGCTCTAGGTTGTATCCCTTCATTTTATTGGATAATAATAAAGGAAGGACCTGGAAATTTCTCTGGTGGACGTAGCCCACACTAGGCGAACCACATATATCTGTGTCTCTATTTTATTGTGCATCTTTTGTGTTTTATTTCCGCATTTGTTTTATTTTATTGCTCCGCGATTCTGTTTTTCTAACACTATGATATATGGGGACAATACTACTACCCTTTTAGGGAATCTCAAAAATCACTTCCCATATTCTTATGGTATTCGAACTAATGGTGTTTGACCTTATTCAGGAGAGAGGCCCTTACACTCAAATCTTACCCACTCAAGCCACACCCTCAACCAAAAACTACCTAGATGAGCATGTCCTTCATTTAAGTGCTCCTTGTAAATATGGGCATCAAGAGGTAGACAAAGAGAAACACCACATTAGTTTATATATCTATAAGACCTTTGGGGGCCATCCAATAGCCATCATTAAGACCCATGTAGATATGTCAACTAGGATCTAAGGACATCTCACACCATACCAATAAATAGTTTACTTCCTCCATATCTCAGTAATATGCTACATGTTCTAGATAGTGAGACACACCATGAACCAACTATTCCAATTCTTCCAATTCTTCTAGCCTATCTTCTATCAAGGGGATTTTTCTCTTCATCCTCAAGGAAATAAACTATCCATCCTTATCTTCAAGTGAAGGATCTAAGAGGCATTGAGTATCCTTCCCGTATACCCTCATTCAGGGCATTCTTTCAATACTTTGGTCTTTCATAGTAGTTGTAAGCGCATTTTAACTTTGTATCTTAAATCTTTTAGATTAGATTTATTTTTCTCTTTATAAGAATGGTGCTCATGCTCCCACTTTGTATCAACAAGGATGTAATTAGAAGTATGATTGACCTAATTTGCTATCATTTATTGGAAATTAATAAATGTATTTTACCTTATCTTATCTTTCTCAATGTCATAAGTTTGACAAAATTAAAATATAGGTGCTCATAGACATGGAGCATCAATACACATGAATATAATGTGAACCCATTTGAACCCATTTATCATTCATTTGTGAACTATAATAATTGTTATTATAACAATATTAGTATTCCCTACTCTTTTAAGTTCATGAAATGATTTTTATTTCTAGTAGCTTAATTTGAGATGCATATCATGATATTTTTAAGGGGAAATTTGTTGTCATTTAGCCATATTTTTGGCATTTTTGGAAAAATAGTATTCAACAATTTCCATTTTCCCTTTAAAAGATTATCTATTTTTACACAAAATATAACTAAATTGATGATAGTCACCAAAATGGACAAGTTTAAATAGTAATTATATGTCTTATAATTGAATATCTAACTTCATATCTATATATGAATTTTTCAAACCAAAATAATATCCCAAAATACTTTACTTAGGTTCAATATTTAAATCCTTTAAAAATACACTCATATATATATATATATATATATATATATATATATATGTTTTGGGCCATGGATGTAGGTCTAAAATAAGTAACCCATTCTAATATCACTTTTATAACACTATATGTTATTCACTGTGTAAAACAATTTGTGGTTATTTATTGATAATATTGTGAATTTATCATCTTATATTCTTAATTTAACTTAATAAAAATGTCTTTTTATAGATTTATTTATTCATTTATGTCACAACATCACACATATTTCAAATATTGAATGAATCTTGAAGGCCCTAATGGGTTATTATTATGGAATAAATATCCAAATAAGCATAAAACAAAGTCTCAATTCAGTAATCTCATGCCTGAATCAAGTGAAAGAGTGAATGAATAAATATTACTTTGAAGGGTAAACCTCCTTTTAAAATATATGAAATGCACAAGATAAGATAATTATTCAAATGAGTCTCCTTGGTGTATATATAGGAAACAAACAAGGATAGAATGTGATAATAGGAAGTTGGAATACCTATAATTGGTGTATAGCCAAAAGGGGTTGGATCCAATGGTGGAAAGTGATGACTTTTTCACCATTTGCCAAGGTTCAATTACAATGAGGGATTAACCTAGAGCCACGGTTACACTTTAAGGTAGTGATCGAATGTTTGGTTGCACACAAAGAGATTATAATAAAAAAAAGTGGATCAAAGCCCTGTAACACCTTGTTTTCCCCATAACTGTAATTATGATTAAGAGTTCATATGATTATTATTATGAAGATTGTAATAATTTTTTGATTAATGAAAGATACCAAATAACTTATTGAGAGGGAACTGCCTTGAAAGTACTAGCCATGATATTATAGGTGGAATTGATGAAGTGGTATGATGAGGTGGAGCTAAGGAGTGTTAGTGAAGAAAATAGAAAGCTTGTTTAACAAGCTAGCTCATGTTTGCAAAACATAAATGCACACCTGCCAAAGTACCCAGATCGGTATGGAGACACATTACTAGTTATGAAGGTGAGAGTGGTGGTTGAGGTATTTAATAACTGTTGACATATTTTTGGTTTCTTGAGGAAGGAAAGGGGTCAAATGAACTAGCCTGATGGAGAAGGACACCATAGATTTCCCCTTCAGGTAGGAACTATAGGTTTCATGTTACGTCTGTAGGAAGTCACGAGCATGCTAAGAGGAATGGACGAATAAGAGGGAAAGGTGGAAAGCATGACGGAAGACAAAAAACAAGAGAGGAGAATGCACACGAGGATATGCACACACAAAAAAGAGTAAGAGTTAGAGAGAAAAGAGAGGTAGAAGATTGGTTACCAAGTGTGGTAAAATAAAATCCAAGAGTCATAGACGTATACATGAGAACATAGACATTCTCTAGTGCAGAAAAGAGAGTAAGAATCAAAGAGAAACTAGAGGTAGAATATTGTTTACCAAGTGTGGTAACAGAAAACTCAAGAGGTGCAGACTATACAAGAGAGTAGAGACGTTCTCCAGTGTAGAAAAGAGAGAAGAAAATTGATATGTTTCCTTGAAGAAAATATGAATCTCATTCAAGTTACGAATGATCACCCTAGAACATAGAAGACCTAGATCCAAACTGGAGAGATAAAGTGCTACATCTTAATGCTTACTGGACAAAAATCAACATTGGTAAGGGGATAGCATCAAGGGACTGTATAACAGAGAAGGGACTCTCTTGTGCAGAGGAAATCCATTTGATAAACCACCTGATAAACTTGTGTAAACCCTAAGCTTAGTGGGAAGGGAGAAACTTCTACTGTTGTTAGAGGAGGAAGGAGAGTAACCTTCTTGGATCATTTAGATACTAAGAAACTAGTTGAGTCATTTCCTTGTGATATCATGGCTTGGCACAGGGGTAGCATACTATATGAAGGAACTCTAAAATATAGCCTAAGTTTGGGAGGAAAGAAATCCTCTCTAAGTTAGTTAGTGTTAGATAATTTTCTTGTCAGATAAGTATTCACTTACTTTGTTTAGTGAATATCCAATATTGTAAATGGGTTGTGTATGATTTGATTATGGATTGTAAGGACTATGTATGGATGGGCTATGCATGTTTGTTTTCACTGATGAATTGATAATTTGTGAAAATAAGTAATTAATGCCTACATGTAGTATGTATGTCCATGAGAATCTTATGTCCTTGAGAGGAAATCTTGGAAGATATGGACAAAACCTTCATTCTTGAGATGAGAATGAGTACCCCATGAATTGGAGAGGTCCCTATGTAGGCTAGAGGATCCAAACCCTCTGAAAATTACCTATCTTAGATGAAAATATTGCAGGATATGCAAGTATTCATTAGAACTTCTAAGTAAGAACACTTTAGATGGGTTAAGTGTGAATTTAAAAGCTCTTAAGAGTCTGGTAGAGTCCCAGAAAATAATTAGAAAAGACCCAAAAATGTTTAAGTCCATATTTGGACTGATTACTTGAGAGGATCGGTGTTCTGAGATGGGATGACTCGATGTCGTTGATTTGGCGTAATGGTTATATAAACACCATTTTTCATATGGGATTTCCATTGGAGTGACCAAGAAGAGGGAGTATATTAAGTCCTTGATGAGGGAAACCCAATTTAATACATATCGTTGTTCCATCAAACTATGTCTATGGTGAATTCTAGACCATTGGATGAAATTGTTAGTATGTCAGAGTAAGATATGTTGGAGGTTTTGTGAAGAGGACCAGGGATTGATTTCGACAACAGAGAAGTATGAGGACCACAGATATCTTAGAGAGTGACCTGCAAGGTCTTAGTCATTGGATCTAGCATAGATTGATCAGAGAAAGTTGTCCCTAGGACCCTTATATGTCGAGTGATTGTAACCTTTGAGAAAAACTAGACCATTAGAGAGAGTAATCGAGGACCTTCATATCCATTAGTGAAAATGTCATCGAAGCGATCCTAAGATTTGAAGTGGAGAGGCTATGATGGTGAATGCTCCAAGAGTAAATATGAGCCATCTATCTGTGAGTGAATGTTGGGAAATGACAATCGTAGATTTTTCATGGGTCCCACTTATTTACTTAATATACCAAATGTAATGGGGAGTAACCGTTGAGTTATTTGAGGCCCTAAATAAATTGAGACCACGGATTTATATCTCCGAGGGCCATAGGATCTACCGACAATATCCGTCGAAGAAAGGCCTATTGAAGTGGATTCTAAACTAGTGCATAGTTGACTCCAAAGCGAAAGAATCTGAGGTGCTTTAGATCGTCGATATGAAACCAAGTGGTGATCTTAACCATCCGATTGAGGAAATATAGACTCTTGGAGATCTTTATGAAGTCGGAGGGGGGATTTTCACCATGTCTGAACTCAAATGGAAAGAGGATTCTTAGATAAGTCGGGTGTGAGCACAGTGGAGAAAGGAAGAAAATGAATTCCCCACCAGCCTAAGTGAGTTTAAGGGCGTCAGGTTTGTTATAAAGTGGTACCATAAAAAAATTCAAACTCTAGACTTGAATGGGTCACCAAGGCTGCTTGAAACCGTTTAAGTAAGTTTTTAATGTTTTTTAGCATGAGTGATTTAAACTAGTAATGTAATTACTAATAATAGTTGTTGCTTCAGCACTTAGGAAATAATGAAGGATAACAAAGGTGAATGGTACAATATAGTATGGACAACACCTCACACCTCATAGATGAGGAATTTGATGGTTGGAGGGATAGAGAAACCCATCCAGATTTGATGGCCATTGTTAGAAGTCTAAAGGAAGATAATGAGAGGCTCATGAGAGCTCAGGCGAGTAGGAAGAGTTGAATTCATTATTACTGCAAATCTTGTTGGAGATCCAAAAAAATTTGCAACAAAGTCCCAATAATGTTGAGTTACAACAGTAAAAAAAGATGAAGACCCATTTGGATTGCCAAAGGAATGGGCCTATCCATAGTAATGTGGGAAGAAGTTATTCTAGGAAGAGGAATTAGAATGCCAAGGAACATAGGATTAGTGGAAGTGTTTCCACGGAGATACCTAATGGAAAAAACTCTTTAGTAGAATTGTCCATTAGTGGCACAGAGCCAAGTGTCCCTAAAAAGAGAAAGAGGAGGAATTCTTAGAATTATCTGACTAGAAAATTCAAGAAGGATAAGTTCCCTACCTTTGATGGATAAATTAATAAATGAGAGGAAGTCGAGGCATGGTTATTGGGTCTGAAGAAGTAATTTCTACTACATAATTACTCCAAGAATAATAAGGTCAGGATTGCCATATTTAACCTAAATGGAGGAGCTTCCATTTGGTGGGAATACCTCAAGGAAATCCAAGGTGTAATATCCCAAGGCCGAGCCTGGATTGTAATTGTGTATTGTAAACCTATTTAATAGGTTGGTGAGCCAAGTTATTATAAGCTAGGAGGCGTATGAGATTATTAGGCTAGTGAGCCTAGATGCAAAGGCCAATGAGCCTATTTTTGTATATGTAACACTCATATCATTAATATAATACATTGTTGCATGTAGACCGACCATGATAAATGAGGATGGGGGACTAAGCTCCACTAGGAAGGGAAAGTGAAGGGGCTAAGAGGCTAGGGAAGAGGGTTAAGCTTGAGGGATTATCTCTAAAGGAATATTATAATATATTCCTAAAAGGCTAAGGTTTGGACATAACCTTTTATCCTAAGTTCTTTTGGGAAGAGAAATGAATCTCAAGTGGAGGGGAAATGAGCTCTTGGAGAGACATGTATCATCCAGGACGCATGTAAATATATGTGGAGAATTCATCTATTTTAGGGGATCTTGGCCCCATTCACTCACACATAGAGCATGCACGCAGTCAACCTTTTTCCACCATTGTTGAACCCTCTTCCATCGTGAACCTTTGTAACTGCACGCTCTGGTATTTTGTTGAGCCCGTACCCTAACTCACCCAATTTGTTTTTCTACCTTCACCTGCGTCCATAACCAAGATATTGTTTCTCTTAACACCTTACTAGATTGGCTTAGGAGTTGGAATGAAGAGGTGGGTTGTTAGTCATGTGGATGGAAGAAGTAGGTTGTTAGGCATGTGAGCTACTCTCTCCGGGTGAGAGAGTTTGATGTGATTGAAGAAGAAGGTTTTCAAGCCTGTGAGCAACTGTCTCCAGGTGAGAGAGGTTTTTGGGGAAGTGAGTTCTCCTAGAAGGAGCCCAACAACAACTATAGTGCTCTTAGAATTCATGATCTAGCCTGTTGCTGAAGCCCTGGAAGGGAAGTGGAGAAACCAATGGACTGTTGGGCAGTGAAGGTGTATGCTTCCTAGGGTGGGGAAGGCATGTGAGGAATGAGAGGCTGTGAGTTGTGTGTGTAATTTGACTCCTTGGAGGATCCTGTTGACTGTGTAATTTCCTGTTGTCCCTGCCTGGTCTAGGAATCCCTTTGCCCGGGTAGAGTTTAGTCCCAGCTTGGGGGTGACCCACTACTGAGAGTGATGAGTAGTGTGGTCTATGGATGGGAGGTTCATGGAAGGCACGCACGCAATTGGTGTACTTCAATTAAAAGATAAGTACCATTTCCATGTTTGGTTACATGTTGTGTATTTATATATGTTGTTAGGTTTATGGGTTTTCCCTATGAATACTGCATGTATGATTTTATTGTTATCTCTACATTATGTTGTGTGATAGTAGAATGCAAATCATTTGTTAAATTTATATGTATTATGTCTTCCGCAAATTTTAATTGAGGCATAGTCTAGCAGGCCTCTAAGGTTGGAATTTACAAAAGAACAGTTTCAGAGCTTAAACAAAGCGGAGTTTTGGTAGTGTGGTCTGGCCTGGGTGACTGGGGACATTAGAAAATGGTATCTGACCCCATGGTTTCAACACTGAACCTGGATGGGCCACAAATGTGGAATTTGAAGTAAAAATTCCACAGGGATTGATGTACAGAGTGCCAAGAGGGCGCTGAGAGAGCTCTTGGGTGGTATTGGAAAGATCGAGAGGTATAATTGTTTGATAAACCACAGTAGACATGGTATTGTTCCATAAAGTTAAATTTAGGCTGTTGGATCTGTTCGGAAGAAGGAATATTCCCCACAATCGCCATATATGGAAAAGGTGCATGGAGGTTAAGCACAAAAGTCCTTCGGACTTTGCCCCTCTGGATTTTTAAAATCTATAAGCAGAGAAAAATGTTGAAGTTCGGAACTAATCTAGACCGTCCATTTCCCAAGGACACGTGTCCTTGGATTAAGAAAATTTCGACAGTTCGACAGTTTTGGGTTGTGGGGTATTCAACAGCTAAATCCTTCGAAGTCACGTAGATTGTTCGATAGGAGGAGAGCCATTGGATTTATCTTATGGTTCAGTGTTCGGGGAAATCCGTTGGAGTTGCACGACAAAGAAATATTTGAATCCCTAGGTGCCGAAGTGATGTGACATGATGATGTCACCAAGGGTGACATGGACTTGTTCGACAGTAAAAAGTTTGGGAGTTTTGAAAAAGTGTCAATGTTAAGAAATATTCGAAGTCCCATGTGTCAAAGTGATTTGACATGACGTGATCGGGGGTGAAGTGGACCAGTTCGACATCTTGGAGAAAATGTTGAAGGCAGGAAATCCCCGAAGTCTCGAAGTGTTGGGTATGACGTCACCTACAGTGATGTGGACCTACCTAGGTTGGCCACGTGTTACTTGTTTTTGTACTTTTGACAGGCCCTTAGGACCGACTGGAACCTAACACATGTCACTCAACGGTGGGGCCATGTGTCACCACTTTGATTGGTGACAGTTGTACTTTGTGGGCCCCGGAAGGTTAAGGAGTTAAGGATTTCAGCATTCAAGGAAAATTGTTGGAAGAACTTTCAGACCTCCGAAGTCCCAGAGTCCCGAAGTCTCGAAGTTTTGAAGTGACGTGGCGGTGGCATCACCTGGGGGTGACATGGACACACATGATGCATGCCACGTTTCAGTGTGCTATCTTCGTTTGAAAGGATGATTTTCAATTTAGATCTTGACATGTGTCACCCCTCAGATTGGGCCACGTGTCTGCTTCTAGTGTTTTGCCACATGGCGCCAGATCCTCCAGTCCAAAGACTTGGAACTCTGGAGGAACTTGGTCAAGAATTTTTAAGTATGAAGAGTCATGAAGCTCCGAAGAGTGGAGTAAATCCTCACCGTCCATCGGGAGGGGACACGCAACAGTAGATCCCATGGTCCAAAGGATTCAATTATAAGGAGTTGAGGTCAAGGACTTCTGAAGGCCCGAAGGCCGAAGTCCGTCATGATCGTTGATCATAGATGACACGTGGAGGCAAGAGAAGGGATCTCAGGTGGGTCATCACTTCAGGAGTTTGGTAGTGAATTGTTTTTGGAAACCGTTGAAGCCCGAAGTCTTGGAGCTCCTATCCACCGTAGATCTGAGTAGAGAAGGTGGATCGTAGATCCACTGTCCTTCATAGGTTTGCTAGTTTGGTGGTTCGGGAGATTTTTTGTGATGTACTTTGAAAACCATCGAGGCCTAGAGTCCCGGAGCTCCAATCCACCGTAGATATAAACAAGGAAGGAGGACCATCGAACTATACATCCTTCGAGTATTCATAGAATTGACATTAGAGGAAAATGTATTGTAGTGGAGGAAGATCCTCCGAAACCTCGAAATTATGGATTCCTGGAGGCCCGAAGAAAAAGGATAAGTGCCTAACAATTAACACTTTCTCACAGCCCCTGGTCACATGAATTTTGGGGCCGAAGGAAAGGGGATAGCACCCGACATTTTGTTTAAAGAGTAGGAAGGGGACAAATTGTTCAAGTAGCCATAACTTCCTACTCAAAACTCTGAATTGAGCATGGAAATAAGAATTGGAAAGGTATTGAACAATAGAAGATAAGTGTTCACCCAAAAATTGGTTTTGGACAGTCAGTTTCTTAGGAAAACATAAAAAATAAGTGTGATATTTTAATGAATCAGAATGGTTCATGTTTTCATGAAATTTTTTGAGAACAATTAGCTCGACAAAGTTCTGTTGGTTGCACATTTTTGGAGGAGTTAACAACTATCAGAAAAGAATAGAGTTATCACAGAGTGAAGAGAGATGGAAGATGCACAAGAGGCTTATATTCAAGAAGATGTGATTAGAAGAATGGATGTCCATTTGGGAGTTGGATGAACAAACTCCAATGGGCATGGAGAAGGAAGGGATGAAGACATAAATCTGGTTGATACCATCAGAAAATTGCAGACAGATGTCGAAATTCACAGGGATAATAATGTAATGCTTATGAAGGCCAAGGAGTAGCAGGAAGACTTCAACATAAAGCTAATAAATAGCTTTAACATAATTGAAAATAAATTGGATAATGGGAGTGGCTCCAGCAAATCAGGAAGCCACAGGTCCCCTGATGAGAAAAGAAGTTCAAGATGGAATAGAGGATCAAGGGAAACAAGCCACCTATTCAATGTTAGGGTTGTAAAGAAGATATTATATATAGATATTTTCCTCATAGAAGTAACAAAGTGAAAGTTTTCCACAATGTACAACAAGCTAAAACAATGGAGGACATGGGAAGAAGTGTACCTAGAATCTATGTAGCCCTGGACAACAAGAAAGAATAGTTTCAATCACACATGATTGAAGTAGAAGGTATGATCAATAACCATGCCATTACTATTTTAATTGATTCAAGAGCTGTTCATAGTTATATAGATCCCAATGTAGTGGAAAGATTGTTATTGCCAAGAAGCAAACATGGGAAATCTTGGCTGGTACAATTGGCTACAAGAGACAAAGGAAAAGTTGTTGATTTGGTTAAGTCATGTCCAATGGACGTGAATGGGTTGAGTACCAAGGTAGACTTGAACATATTACCTTTGGGTTCATATGATTGATTAATCGGTATGGATTGGTTGGACCAACACCATGTTGTCTTAAATTGTCATAACAGGGCATTCGCTTGCCTGGATGAAGAACGAAATATGAGGATAGTCCAAGGAATTCCTAGGGTTGTAACTATTAGAGAAATTTTTGCAAGGAAGTTGATGAAATGTTTCAAAATGGATGTCAAATAATTATATGCATCTAGCAAAGGGGGAATATGTGCATCCTTACAATATGCTAGAGATTGGCTATGCAATTCAAGTTTAAGACTAGTGGGAAAAGAGAAGAGAAGGGTACAAGAAAGCTCAAGTACTAGGGTAGTCAGTGAGGAAAGGGATGAAGTAGTTCAGTTGAAAAGTAAATGGATGCTGAAGAATCCAAGGTATATAAAATGACATGTGTTGGAATTGTAATTCGTCCAAGTATGAGTTGGGATAGATAGATCCAGAAAATAAATAAAAGTTGAAAGTTAATATCAACTTAGTATTAAGATGGAAAAGCAAAGGCATCCAAGTGTGATTTGGCTAGAAATTTCTCAGGTAAAAAATAATCATGCATGGTGATTACAGTGAGAGCATAAGAAGATTCAGGAATCTGGGAATAATTGAAGACTTTTGGGTTCAACAAGGAAATGTGATACAAGGAGAAAGAAGTTGTTGCAATTACTATAGCATCAGTTATGTTATGGCTTGTTGGGACAGCCATAAAGAGAGAATGCTTGCATGTTGAAAGTGTCATTGATAATGTTGTTGCATACGTAAGGAGGAAAAAAAAAACTAAAGTGTTGGTTATAAGTCTGATAAAGAGGCATGAAAGCTTCTACTATCATCATCTAACCAGGTAACATCAAATTTTTTTAATGGCAGCTATGCAGGTAAGTATTTCTTGGGAAATTATGTTGCATAATTGTTGAAGGGGAATTTAGGTGAGAATTTCCCCAAATAGAATTTTCTAATACACAATATGGTATTATTTAAATGCATTAACATGAATAAAATATCACTAGGTGTGGTAAAGGCTAGAGGCCTAGTATATATATCAAATATTTTATCTTTAGAATGAACACATTGATATAGTAACATGTCATGTTATTTTGGTTATGAGGTAATAACCAAGGAAATAAAAGATAAGAACTTGTTATAGGAATGATGCTAGGAAAACTAGTCATGCATGAGACCAATACATGGTTGGATATGGTAAGGTATGGACATGGAAAGGTTATATACCACACGAATACCCAAAATCTTCCTATCCTTAAATAATACTTGGAGTGCAACCTTTTGCTAACACTAATTCACACCACAGAATTATATTCTTGATGTAGTGTTTGGGTCAGAAAGGAAGGAATCCTAATAATCGAGAATACAATGGGAAGTGTGTGGAGAAGGTGTCAAGACATTGGCTAGATTTCCAATTTATAGATGGTGAGATACATGACTTAGATAAGGATCATTCTAAAAATCAATGAAAAGGTGCATTGAATAGATACACATTGAGAGTTGCACCCATGCCTAGTAAGTGGGAGAGTTGCACTTAGGCATGGTAGAATTGTATACTTAAATGCATTTGTTGAATGTGTTTTGTGAGTGCATGCATATATATTATTGCATGGAAATAATTATACTAATGACTAAGTGTTGCTAACTCATGGAGTTGAGAACATTTTAGGAGTTGTTAGACATTGCAACAAGAAATTTGCAAGTCAAGTAGTCACATGAGCATTGACTACATAAAATTTTGTGTCCAGAAAAGAGAAGTAATGAACTTATTGATATTAATTATGAACAAGCGTATGCATAGAATGTTAATTCATTTTATCTAATAATTTTTTTTGTAGTTGTGATTGAATTGATCAGTGTAGACAATTCTAAGATCATGTTATAAGGCTTTTGTACATATTGCAATAAAAGTATGATGTACATGAAATACTGACATTTTTTTGGTTGAATGCAAGATAGAAGCATTGCAAGAAAAATGGTATTCAATAGGGTGCTTGCTAAAATCCAGAAGGAAGACTGCATCCTATTATCGCAACAATGAAAAATTATGAAATGAAATTTCATATTTTGAGAAAAGTTGAATTCTTTATGAAATAAGTTCGAGTTCTAAATGAATTATTTTATGTTCTCTCATGATGATTGCATGTGTGTGATGCAGATGAGATAATATTGGTCAAAGTTGGAATGTTGGAAGAACAACTATTGTTGGAGACATTGAAGCCCTTTAATGGAGAACCTTGGTGAGAGGTTCTGGTAATGAGTTGGTTCTCTCCTTGTGTGTGAAATCCTTGGAAAGATGGATCGTTGATGGACTGTGTAGCAGTGAAAGGATTCTTGAGCTTGGAAGGGTGAGTGTAACAAGGAAGAGGCAACTCAGGAATGCTTATGGCATGGTAGCTACCATAAGGAGGGTGTGTCAAATCGAACAGTGAGATGAATTATTTCCTGAAGCAGCTCTATGGAGTAGATAAAATGACTTCCAGCTGCAGTATGAATAACCAAATAGGTGCTTGAAAGTAGAGCACCAGGTGAATAACAAGTTTCCAATTGAAAAATATTGGAGCTTTTTGAAGAATTTTGAATTATACATGGTATATAATACACTGATGACAATGAATAAATAAGGGGAGGGGATTGTAATATCCCAAGGCTGAGCCCCGCTTGTAATTGTGTATTGTAAACCTGTTTGATAGGCTAGTGAGCCAAGTTATTATAATCTAGGAGGCTTATGAGATGATTAGGCCAGTGAGCCTAGATGCAAATGCCAATGTGCTTATTTTTGTATATGTAACACTCATATCATTAATATAATACATCGTTGCATGTAGACCGACCACGATAAATGAGGATGGGGGACTAAGCTCCACTATGAAGGGAAATGGAAGGGGATAAGAGGATAGGGAAGGGGGTTAAGCTTGAGGGATTATCTCCAAAGTAATATTATAATATATTCCTAAAAGGATAAGGTTTGGACATAACCTTTCATCCTAAGTTCTTTTGGGAAGAGGAACGAATTCCAAGTGGAGGGGAAACGAGCTCCTGGAGATCCATGTGTCATCTAGGACGCATGCAAAAATATGTGGAGAATTAATTTTTTGGGGGGGATCTTGGCCCCATTCACTCATGCACAAAGCATGCACACAGTCAGCCTTTTTCTGCCATTGTTGAACCCTCTGCCGTCATGAACCTCTGTAACTACACACTCTGGTATTTTTTTGAGCCTATACCCTACCTTACCCGAGTTCTGTTGCTACCTTTACCTGTGTCCATAACTGAGCTATTGCTGATGTTGAAACCTTACTGGATTGGCTTAGGAGTTGGAATGAAGAGGCGGGTTGTTAGGCTCGTGGATGGAAGAAGCAAGTTGTCAAGCCTGTGAGCTACTCTCTCTAGGTGAGAGATTTTTTTGTGATTGAAGAAGTAGGTTGTCAAGCCTATGAGAAACTCTCTTCGGGTGAGAGAGGTTGTTGGGGAAGTGAGTTCTCCTAGAGGGAGCCAAACAACAGTTATATCGCTCTGAGAATTCTTGATCCAACTTGTTCCTGAAGCCCTAGAAGGGAAGTAGAGCAGCTAATGGACTGTTGGACAGTGAAGATGTATACTTATTGGGGTGGGGAAGACATGTGGGGAATGAGAGGCTATGAGTTTTGTGTGTAATTTGGCTCCTTGGAGGAAGTCCTTCATGTTGACTGTGCAATTTCTTGTTGTCCTTGCCTAGCCTAGGAATCCCTTTGCATGGGTGGATTTTAGTCCCAGCTCGGGGGTGACCCACTACTGAGAGTGATGAGCCGCATGGTCTATGGCTGTGAGGTTCGTGGAAGGTCTACATGCAGTTGGTGTACTTCAATTAAAATATAAGTACCATTTCCATGTTTGGTTACATGTTGTGTATTTATATATGTTGTTAGGTTTATGTGTTTTTCCTGTGAATACTACATGTATGTTTTTACTATTATTTCTGCATTATGTTGTGTGATAGGATAATGTAAATCATCTGTTAAATTTATATGTATTATGTCTTCCGCAAAGTTTAATTTAAGGATATTCCAACTGGCCTCTAAGGCTGGAATTTACAAAATAACGGTTTCAGAGCTTGAACATAGTGGAGTTTTGGTAACGTGGTCCGGCTTGGGTGGCCGAAGACATTACAAAAGGATTAAAGGAAAGCAAACTGGCCTAGAAGAAGTTTGAGAAATACTTTAGAAAGGATTATCTATCATAGAAGTATTATGATGAAAAAATTAAGGAATTCCATGAGCACAAGTTGGGACAATTTACCATGGATGCATACACCAAAAGGTTTATGGAGTTGTTGAGGTATGTTCCTTACCTCAATGATTAGAAGGAAAGAATGCAACATTTTCTCAGTGGATTTCCATAGTCCTACCAAGACAGAATTGAGTTTGACAAACCTGTTGGCAGCCAATTCACATTTTTCCACTGTCTTATAAGCTGCCTACACCAGTGTTTCGCAAACCTTAATTTTTCGTCTCAATTCTCAAAATAAACGACACTTTTATTCTTTGCGCTATTTGCACACTTACCTTTGTTTTTGTTTTCACGACTGTAAGCATGAAAACTTGGTCTTTCGAAGTCGCATTAAAACCATTATTGAATTGTCGTTATCATTCTTGTCGATATACTCATTGCGTTTACATTTTACTTATCATCATACAGTTGGCAAGACCTTTTGATCTGTACTCATTTGACATTCTTTGATTTTGTTTCATGAGTCACTAAGTTTGTGATACATTGGCAATTGGATTTACATATTATTTGATCAATTCACTTGGCATATTGATTATATAAAAATGCATTGACACATTGGTTAAACTCTTGGCATGAATCATTCTATATACCGCATGTCACATAGTCAAAACATTGGTATTGGTTTCGATTTGTGTGTTTATTTTAAAACTATGGCATAACTTTTGATTGCGCGCATTGGTTTATCCACTTACCAAAAGTTTCGATTGATTGTTTGAAATGGAATAGTTGTAACACATATGCGTTGTGAATTGAATAGTTGAAAGTGTCGGCGGTTGTACCATGGTAATGACTATTCTGCATGGCAGAAATAGCTCCACCACCTTCGCACGATGTCATTAATGCCTTCCCTTATCCCTGTGTTACCTCTGCTAGCATTGGGTAAGCCCTCGAGCGTTCTGCTCTTGTGTATGCCGCGTTTAAACCCTGGCTCGTTCACATCACTTACCGTCTGCTCGGCTCTATGGCACCAGTGGTGTGAATTGAGCCGAACGGTAGTCAAGCCCTGCTACTGTTCGATAACGCCCGAAAATATTTGCAAGATAATGGTTGGCTCACTTTTGTACAGAGGTTTGAGGGTTTTAATCTATTTGTTTCACAGCAGTTCGCCCTGAGTTTTGATGGCTGTAGAGCCAAGGTAGGTGACATTTAGCTTGAAATCAGTGAAGAGTTTATTAGCTCTGCCACGGAGTTAGCAGCCACGGGCCAGAGATGGTTTAAAAACTCTAAAGTTGAGGAGGTGCCATGGTCGTTATTGTTCCTCTCGCGGAAGGTCACATCATGTGACAGAGGTATGCCCATTTCCACGCTTAAACCAAGGTGGCATGATCTTTTGATGGTCGTTAAACAATTCTTGACCTGTGAAGATTGGTATGGACTCGTTTTTCTTTATCACCTTCGACTGTTAATGAATTTTATGGGTTATCCACTGGATATGCCATTTTATTTCCAGCGTAGCCTATACAAAATGGCTAAAAGGTTTAAAAGAGAGAAAGCCGATATTAGCTTGTTCCATCACGGCCTAATCAGACTCATCGTTGTTCACCACTTAAACCTCCATGGTGATAGTTGGCAAGCTTTTATCTCTCGAAATGGTTTTACTGATACAGAGCCTGTCCAAATTGACAAGCCTGTTGTTAATGAAACTAAGGTCGGGCCACCCGTGCCTTTCCATGTCCTATTGCCTTCTTCCAAACCCTCGATCGACCCTGATATCGACCTACCCGATGTCTTAGCAGACAAGGTTGAGTCTATAAAAATCCTGTGAGTAAAAAGGTTAAAGGTAACCCTACTATCGACGACAAAGGTAAAAAGAGTGCTCGACTTATATCGAGACTGGCCCGGAATAAACCTAAACCTAGTGTTGATCAGAAGCCCATAGTCCTCAGTGAAGACTCGAACTCTGACATCGAACGCTTCCTAGCTAGTGAGTGCCCTTACCCCCAAGGTCTGTGCTCCGAGCCACCCTATGACTTAGTTTCTAATTTTCCTATGTGCTTAAAGAACAATCCTAGTTACCCAGGGATCAAGCTTCCTAGTGAAACCCTTGGTGATTTCACCAAATCCTCACCTGCAATTTCGAAGCCCAGGCAGTCGTCATGCGACCAATGTAATGTGTGGTTGGAACGCTACTATACCGACGTTCTCTTATTACAGTCGAAAATCAAATCATTGGAAAACCAAGTTGCAGTGTTGACAAGCCAAAGGGACAAGCTTCAAGCAAACGATAAGAAGCAGAAAACCACTGGTTCCATCGTGTTTAGGAATGTCGAATCGGCTACATCCTTCGTGAATTCCAAAATGTCATAACCAAGTTGTCTGCTCATCATCCAGGTATGAATTTCGATATCATTTTCATTTTATAAATTGTTAGGATTAATATAATGATTTGAATTTGCTTTTCAAATAGATCTGATCATTCGAAATGACTCTGTCATAGTTTTGTGGATCCTGTACATTGTTTTCGTTTTGCTAAAATTAAATGAAGTGATGATTTGGTTACACGATTTGGTCGTGCCCAGTTTAGCAATTGATTGGTTTTCACTGAGTTTGATTCATTTGTCTGTTGGTTTGAATTAACGAAATCAATGGTGTTTTCTTTCGATTGGATTTAGTTTGTATCTAATCTGAACAACAGGTTTTTATGCTGAAATTAGAGCACGACTATGTTTTGATTTGGTATGATTTCGTTGTGGTTGGATATCAACGGCTCTAATTTAGTTTTTGTGATTTGATTGTTGAAACGATTTCATAAGATTGAATCAGCTTGATAATTACGATGCAGTCTATCAAATTGGAAAAACGACTCTGTTTTGTCAACATTTTCGTTTGGATTTGGATTATATCGGCTCTGATTTTATGGTGTGATTTTGGAACGATTTCGTGATTTTGATTGTATGATCTTTTAATATGTTATGTAATGTAATATTCTAAATCAGGAACACAACTTTGTTCAACCCCGATTTGGAAAGAATGACTCTGTTTTGTATGGAAACGATATTCTCATTTGAACTGTGCAAAAGATCTCTTCACCGAAATAATCGAATTGTGTTGATTCATAACAACTATGTTAAGCTCTAATTGTTCGATTCGCTCTTATTTTGATTGGATTGCTCCATATCTTGAGTTAGCAAGATTGTTTTTATGAGTTGGATTCGTATCGAAAATAGACTTGATGCCGCTCTGTTGATTTCAATTTTCAAAACGAGTTTGTTAACTCAGATTGACATATGTTATCTCTGTCGAACTTGTATGAGAAAATTCGGTTATAGTTCGTTTTGAAATGAACGATTTCGTTCAATGTCAATCGATTTTGTTTGCCCCAATTAGCAATAACAAACGATTGAACAAGTCCTACAAACCCTGTTATCAGCCGATTGATCCCATTATGATTCCGTTTGTGATAATTTACATACTAGTTTTGATTTGATTAGCTAATAGCATGGATCGTTTGTTATGTTTAATGTAGTGCGATCAACTTGAGAAAATGATCATGTTAATTCGGTTTGGATTTGAAGTGATCTTGTGGATAGCTGAAGCAACCTTTTGTTTTGATTTCAATTGGTCCATAAATCGATTTCATTGCTGTTGGGTTATCCAATATGATTTCGTTTACCCGATTTTGTGACAACAAACGAAACAGAGTACATGCATCTCTGTAGTCATCTGATTGATTTTAGTCTTGTTTGATTTCAAATTAGTATAACATTTTCAATTTGAATGATTCGTTTGTCTTTCAAATAGCTATTAGATACTTGTTAATAGAAGAATTTAATTCTTTAAAGATTTGAATTGATTTTAATGTTGATTCTGTGTCTGATTTAGACCAGCTACAGAATCGCAAGATTCTGTAGCTAGTCTATAGAATTAGATTTTTATCATTTTCATTAACAAAATATCCTCCTAACTTGTACATTTTTTACCTTATCAGGTACATACGAATTGCATTGGGCATGCTGTGGCAGTCTAGGAGATATTTGTGTGATATAGTTTTTATTTTAGGTTGTTAGTTTAGTCAAACTTGGGATATTTTCCCAGATTTATGTAAACAGTTCTGATAACTTCCACAGGGATGTTTTACCCTGTGGAAGGTCTTTAAATACTTATTATTTTTTGTAATAATGACCATCCTCACTTGTGGGAGAACCAGGCTATGGATTTCTGATACAGACTGAGACGAAAGTTGATGTTTTGTTACAGCTTTCGCTTTCATAATATCAATCTTTTGTTTCAAGTTTATGCATGTCAGTTTGCAGTTGATTATAGACTACTTTAGCTATCGTAATCTATTGCAAGATGGTATGATTTGATTAATGTGTTATCCATATCTGATCTCTTTCATTATTTAAAAGTACAACAATTACTTGGTTTCAGTAAATGAATCATAGATTTCTCTTCTTCGTTAATTGAATCATTTCGTATAGATCTTTGCATACAGGTTTATCTAACTGTGAAGATTTATAAATCATAAGATTGTTGTAGTTTTTATGTCTTGTTTGTCCTGTAATTATATTTAAAGAGCGCTACAACTTCTAGTTTACGAGAAGCTCGGGGATAATTCGATGCGGGTTTCCTCCCTTCGATCAGCTGAGACAATCATTACACACAGGACAAACCTGGAGCGTGACTTCAGGTCAGTTTGTTGTTTATTTAATAGTTTATTTGTTACTATAATTTAAGTAGTTTAGTTAGATATATGTGTAGTTTAGATTTGTAGTTAAAATTAGTATTTTAGTTGTTTAGTTTAGTTAGTTTTTGTTTTATTTCTTTTCATAAAATTATAAAATCAAAAAACAATATCTCTCGCTGTCTTAGGACAGAACACAAATGAATTTTTCAGGTTTTCATTCAAATCTGTAAATTGTAAATATTGTACATTTTGTGAATAAGATTTATTTCTGTTATTAGTTAGATATTTAATTTCTTAGAGTTAGCATAGTATTAGATAGTAGTTTGTATATATAGAATAGTTAGGTTTTTTTAGTTTGTATTAATAGTTATTTTTAGTTAGATTAGTTATTTTAGAGTAGTTTTCTTTTTTGTTTTCTTAGGACTTAGATCAGCTAACGGAGCTACTAAACCCGTCAGGGTGGGTTATCCCAAACGGCTTGGTTTATTAGACAACCTCAGACTGGATCCACTCTCCCAGTTGACGGACGGTCAATTTCGCCCGTCAACAGAACCCAAGTTAAAAATAGAGATTATTTAAAGGATCCAATTCCAGTTATACATGCATTCTAATGTAGAATTAATATAATCATATGTAAATAATTGAATTTATGAATCTTTAAACATGAATGCAAGTTGTATAATGAAATTCATCTCAGATAAAATAAATTATAGCACATTTCAGTGGAAGAAAATTTGTAAATAACAATAAATCCATACACTAAATTAAGGGAATGTTGCATACACATAAACAACCAAGAAATAGTTATCTTTCTAAGAATTATTCACCAAATGGTCGCAAATGATTAATATTCCACCCAACCATAATGTCTCTATCATAGAGGCTAGCCCCAAGCTAGTGCTATGAATCCACAAGGGAAATTATACAACTTAGCTCTAATATCTCTCACTTAGCCAATTTCCCAAAATTCTCAAGACATTTTCTCACTACAATGACCCAAATAAACTAGCCATGTTCCTCCTTAGCCCACACAACACCAAGAATGAGATCCCCTTCTCTACTAAATAGTCAGTCGAGCTATCCCACTTCCCTCTAATGTTCCATCATTGGTTAGTCAAGGAATCTCTACTACTGGGAACAATAGAATTCGATTGTAAATGAACTTCCTCTTTATATCAACAAATATCCATAAATCATGTCATGGTTTTCACATAGTTCATGGTAGTAATCTATCACAAACTATGTGTAGAGTGGAAAACCAAAGGTATAATGAGCAAATAAAATTGTATGCCTAAAATCATAGATTATATTTGCATGGTAATAAGAGGCCATGTGCTTTCATGAGAATCCTACATATCTCCTTTTAGGGAAACTAATCTCAAGGTAGGAGAATAATTTAATAATCATATGCAAATGTTAGAGGACTTACAATCAATGATGGGTAGAAATAAAATAATATTATTTCTTCTTAGTCCCGTGGGACCCCTTTCTTCCCCTCTTGTGGACTCATAGCCCCCTTTCATTTCCTTATTTTTCCGTGGTCATTATTTTCTTCGACCATATATGTTTGTCTTATAACTATGTCATCATTACATATTAATTCACAATCTAGGGGTCAAAACTAAGGTATTACACCACCATTTGTCATGTCTTTTTGTGTGTGTCATTTCCCCTCCAATATATATCACTTATAGATTATTGATGCATCATTCTGTGAAAATCATTAATGTGTCCAATTCAAGTATGTAAACCAAAACACAATTCTTACAAAAACAAATCACCACCCATTGCAAAAATCATTCTGACCTTCAAAATAGTGTATGGTACTAGTGAAATCAAATAACTTTCCCTTTGTATGTTTTTTTCTAAGGTTATTACCCTCCTTGAAAACCACTTAGTCAATTGTTTATAAGGTTATTAGTTCGAAAATGGTTCTTATTAGTCCTTTCCATGGGACTATAGCAATGAGTTTGCTTTTGATGTGACATTAATTTGCTTTGGACCATAAATTTATGTATGCAATGTAATGTTTAACATAGGCAAAAAAAAATATTTTTGGATATAATAAAAATATTTTTGTTTCTCATTTCTAATTGGTTGATAGAATTGAAGTGTTATTGCTCCCTTCAAGTCTTTCAATATGTAGAATTAATTACATAATCAATGAATTTTACCAATCACCACATCTAAATATAAAAAGTTGTATTATGTATTATTCCTCATTGTTCCTATTTTTAAAAATAGGGATAAAAACATTCCCTCTAATTATAGGACCATTATTATTAGCCCAATTTTAGCCAAGCTTTATGGAATTATTTTGGAAAAGAAGATTAGCATTTGGCTAGAAAGTCACGATAAAAGAGCTAAAGGCCAGGCCGGGTTTAGGAGATATCATTCAACTGTG
>JZKD02S2095626.1:90619-115877 GCA_000966675.3 Picea glauca
CTGCACTCCCCCGCGTGGAAGAGTGTACATACTTCTGGGGTGTAAATACTTCATGGGGTATAAACACGATTGAAAGTAAGGACCTCTGAATCAAGAAGATAATCAGGCTCCACAACCAACAGATAGGGGGTCTCATCACGAGCCAGCCTTCTCATATTTGTGAAAGTACTTGTGGGTAACACTGTCATCTTTGATCACCATGCCAAGGTAGTGTCCTCTGGTTAGACCTTGAATAAAAAGAAAAAGAAGAAGAAAAGCAAATAAAGAAAGAATAAAGGCAAGAACGGGCTTGGAAAAATTACATCTGTGACTGGTACAACTCGCCTTCTACAAAGGCACCCACAGATAGCATTATGCATCCCTGTCTCTCACTCTACCCACTTGTCTGGACATCCCCCAGCCACATCACCTCGTTTACATGGCTTGGATGGAACCTTCCTGGGAACTTTTTGTCTCTTGTGGATACTAGCCCAATAGGATGTCTTGTCCTTTTCTTAGATCTTTTATTGTGAATTTTTGTAATGTCTTTAAGTTGTTGAACGATGTATCAGGGTTTTATGCATATGTTTGATAAATATTAATGATGAAATGTGATTGAAATTTCTATGATCCCTGCGACTAATGAGCCCATGGAGGGCATAGTTTTTGATGTGCAGGACCATGCCCGACGGATAGGTACCACTTGGATCGGTACACATGGGGAGATGATTAGTTTGAACCTCCATGGGGTTGAAGAGCCCATCAGATGGTTGTTGATACCCCATCAGAGGGGCAGAGACATGGAAGTATTTGACTGAGGTTTTGCATCTGAGAAGAAGAGGACGTTTCACCAAAGGCACTTTGGCAGATCCCGGTCTAGGGGGAATGACCCATTTTCAGTGGAACGTTGGCCTTGGAAGGCTCAGAGCATCCCCATCCTTTCCATGATGTCATCCAGCTTCATGGTCATTCTTGGAGGTAGACTGAGCAGTAGTGGCACGTGTGGCATGTTGGATAAGCCCCTGGGGGGCTAATGTTTTTCTCCTGGATGTCTCACCTAGACTAAAAGGGGCTAGCGTCTCCCTTGAAGGGGATTTTACCTTTATTACAACTCAGTTAGGGTTTTAGTTTGACAATTTAATATAATAACAATATTCTGGTCTTGTCGGCCATTTTTTATGACCTAAAATTAATTAAGGTCATTGATACACTATATATTGAGGGTTTTCACTCTCATTTTGACAGAACACACAACTCACTCTCCTAGTGAGATCTGATTTTTGTGCCCTTGTTGGGTATTTCATCTTTTTGAGTGAGGCGCACTTGTTGAAGGAAGGCTTTTCTTGGAATTTTTGTCATTTCTCTTGAAGGAAGGTTTACAACTAGGGTTTGCAATGCTATTTCATCATGATATGTAAGTGTTTTTTCTGCAAAACTTCTTAATTGAATGGTTGTAGTCTTATATTCTTGCATTTATTATAATTTTTGTTGATTTTAAAACCCTAGGGGACAAACACATAAGTAGGTCGTTGTCTCATGTCCCCTAAAAGAGAAATTCGCAGCCATTGAAGAAAGAAGGAAGAGCCTAGCTATTGCTACACTCTTGTTACTTCTTCCCCTATGCTAGCCATACCTTTTAAAGGTCAAGAAGGAGGAGACGTCCCGGGCCTAGGTTATCTACACCTAGGGTTGTCCTGCTTCTAGGGTTCAGTGATAGGGCCTTGCCTTTGCAACACTCTCCTTCACCTCACTCTCGTGTCTTGATGCTAGTCGTTTTGACAAGATAAACCTAAGGAAGGAGGAAAGAGCATGAGGCCTTGCTTAAGCAACACCAGAGTGAGCCTCTTTCCCCTAGGGTTTTGATTCTGGGGCCTTGCCATTGCAACACTTCAGAACCCTTCTCTCTAGTCCTTAGCCTTTTCTCTTCAACCTTGCGTCCTCTCTTGAATTGACTCCATTTACCCTTAGGCACTGATCTTAGGTCTCCAATGTTGAAGTGATAGTGGTAAAACAAACTCTTAAAACTCTTATAATTTGAAACCCTAACTAACTACTAACCTTAACAAGGTTGATGTCATTCTTGGTTATTCCATCTTGACACAGTTTTTTTTCTTTATAAGCAATTAGATGGTGTTTTGAATCATTTATTGAGTAAGGGATTGATTAGATACACTGTTTGCTACATCATCTTGATATTTATTGATGAATTGATATTGTTCCATTGCTATTATTGATAAACGTTGATCCCGTCAATATCTATTGTCATGATTGCTAATATATTGATATTAGATAGTTGTATGAAGTACTAACCCATTGAATCATAGCCTATATGTATTGTTTTGCTGTTGCTTTGTTCCAGGCAGGTGTTCTCATTTGGGCCTACACTTCATTATTGGTTGTTTAGCTGGACTATCTTCTCTTGGTGGTAACCTGTGAGGAGGGAATTTTAATTTGACCTTTATACCTTAGCCTCTTCAAAACCCCAAGTTGTCAGGGACGTCTCCCCTGGGCCTAACCTCCCTAAAGAGAAAGAACCTCCCCATTGAGGTGACATTGGGTGGGGTAGGTTCCTGTTACGCCAATTTGGCCTCTATCTTCTAGCCTTTTGACCAAGCTACAAATTGTGCGATAACACCTAGCATGGGCTCAAAGGTACTATGCGGATGTACCATATTTGCAAATGCATCTCAACCAGGTAATTAGACAAAATCATGAACTTGAAAGGGATAACCGGAAATTAAAGATTGAAACACAACAAAGTATATCTCGGGCAAGTAAAAAGCCCAATAACTCTGAAGATATTATCATTAAAAAATCAACAAACGTTAATATTATTATTGGATCAGAAATGCACACCTCTTCATTCTTGAATGCTTAATTTGGGTAATGAAATTTATGGTTTTAGTTCTGTTGAATTTGTTTTATTTAGCATTAGTTTTTTTTTATTGTTTTTAGACTAGCTACAAAATCAAAGATTATGTAGCCAGTCTTAAATTTAGTTGATATGATTTTAATTAAATTTGTATTTTTATTTCAGGTCTCAAAATGAACTGAAAGATACCCTATGCATATACTGGCTAGTGGAGATCATGGAGTGTTGTGTTCAGTATTAGAATCTATCTCAAAACATTTGATGATATATTTTTTTGGTTGTTATAACAAACTTTGTATAAGTTGTTATAAACATTGTTATTATAATCTTAGATTATGATTTGATTCTTCAAACTCTCTATTTTTAAAGATTTACCTTTATCCCGTGGATATGAGAGTTGATCATTGTGGTGTTAAAATACTCATTTTTTTTTTAAATCAGAGATGGTGAAAATTATGGGAAATGGACCACTGATTATTTTTTGAAGAATATGGAATTATACCTTACTTAAGGATTTATCCCTGTAAGTCTAATGGTTTTGTTTTAATTATAATATATTTAATTATGGTTCATATTCTTCGAGTAATTGATCATGGATTCATTAAAAATTAGTTTTAGTATGTTTTGTCAATACATTGTTAATTGTTATCATCTATATATTAATTATGTCAACCTTTAATAGTCCATTATCCCCAAATTGTTTATGTCCTTGTGATTGTATCAATTGGATGTGAATCTTGAACTATATTGATTTTATGCATATAGTTCGAATTTGCAAATATCTAATTGTTCAATTGAAATTATTTTCTTATTGTCAATGGTCTATCATATCTTCACCAAGGATCAGTTGCAAAAAAAAAAGTTGTTCAGTTGTTCTTTCTGCATTATAAATGAGATTTAAATTGTTAGTTGAAGTGACTTTCTTCGGACACTTTCACAGTCTTAGAATTTCACAACCCTCTGCCATAGATTTATCTTAACATACAGGTTGTTGGAGCAGCTCTATATAGGAAGGCACAACCAAAATTTGTCTTTTAATATTGGCCAGTTATAGGTTAGTGATTTTTCTTCTTTTGTTGTTTGATTTATATCATTTTTGTGAATATAGATCAACATTTAAGCTTAAATACTTTGTTTATTTAAGTCAAAACATTATCGCTTACATTCATTTCTTTTCTCTTTTAGTTTAAAGGTTAAAATTAGATTAGTATTATGTTCTAGATCTATTTACATTCTTACCTGATATTTGGTTCTCTTGTACACCATTAGTTTACAAGGTTTCTTGTAAATCTTGCACATGTCATATTTTTATATTTTGTATATAAAAGTGTGAGTCGTGAATATATGTATATAGTAGGTCTTCATTAATGAATAGTTAGTTTTATTTTCGTAGTTTAGATTAGATCCCCTCATCGACTAACAAAGTCGTAAAACCCATTAAGGTGAGTTACCTAAAACGACTTAGGTTACTTAGACAACCTCAGACCTGAATTTCCCTTCTAGTTGACGAGCGTTCACAAATGCCCGTCAACAAATGACACTAGAAGGAGGGACTAAAAGATATTAATGACACGTGGAGGTCAAATGAAACCTCCTAACAATCACTCTCCATTTATAAATCATAGTCTCTCAAAATCCACGGTTGTATCTAACACAACCACTACATCTCAAACTGAGCATGTTATTCCACTTGAATAACATTCTCCATTCATTCTCATCGAACCTATGACACCTCTTCCTCAGAGACCCGACTTACAAGAGATTCTCCATAAATCCCACCAATCAGTAATAAGAACTCACGATACTTTGGCAAGACTCGGGGAGCTAGGTGACCAATTACATCAACCTCTTAATTTTTCTGATCAATAGGAAGATCCTGATGTCACTAGTACACCAAATTACATGTTGCACGACATCTTGATCAACCAATCTAAGACGCTTATTCTAGGTTCTGGGGGATCTGGTCTTCCTCCTTCACCACCTGACCCTTCTCCACCTCCATCAGGAGGAGAATCCTCTGACGAAGAAAGTTCATCTTTTGAATAGTCCCAAACTTCAAATAACTCACAAAATTCATCCCATATGGCTAATAAAAAAAATCATGTCAAGCCTTGGCTTGACCAAGATGTTGTTTCCATACCAGTACCACAACATCCTTTATCGAAGCATCCTGAAAAATGGTTGCCCAAGTTTGACCCTAATTCCAAACAATCGCTAAAGATCATATAAAAAAAATTATGTTGGTTGTTAGGATTAGAAATGTAGAACATGAATATGTCATGTGCAGGATTTTTCCTTATACCTTCAAGGGAAATGCCTCCACATGGTACTTCACGCAAGAAACTCAAACTATAAATTCCTGGGATATATTTGAAGCCTTTTTTTTAGAAAAAGTTAGAGATGACAAATCCCTTGAAGTCTTAGTTATCGAGCTATCAAGTATGAAGATGAATCACAAAGAAAAAGTTAAAGATTCCAACCAGAGGTTTCTTATGCTAAAAAAAAATATCCCTGCAAACTCTATGCCTGTAGAAAATTTAATCGTTGCTTATTATGATAAATCTTTACATCATACTACAACAATGTGGGTTAAAATATCCAAAAAGAATACTCTGTTAGAGGATTTTGAAGAAGCTTTTCTCATTGAAAAGGATATGATTATCTTGAAAGATAACACAAATCTTGAAGCTGAATCAAGTTCTTCCTCCAAGAAGAAGATATAAATTCAAACCAAACGACCTTCCAATAAGAAAGAGCTGGAACCCATAGATATGGAAAACTTGCAAAAAGACTTTCAAAAGTTATCCAACCAAGATGCAGATATGAAAAGAGTCGTAGAAGAAGGATCTTCTAGCAAAGGAATTTATTGAACCTCTTTTAGAAGCCCCCCTCATAATCCTCCCAATAAGCCAAGCCCTTCAGCTCAAGGAATGAGTTTAGAAGGATTACACCATGATATACAATCCTTTTTAGCTAGAGCTAATAATACTTATGATATTATAGTCGAACAACAAATGAGGTAGAAAATGAGGAGGAGGGAACACCCAATGAAGAATATTCGTCCCCTCCAACTTTTGGACATTTTTCTGACAACATTTTTCAAGCCAACTAGGAAACTATGCATAATAATCAACATCCTTATAATACTCATAGTAAACATCAGCTAAAAGATCAAAATAAATCTGCATCAGATACAAACAAAAATGCAGCATCAAAACAAAAGAAACAGGCCGAAACATCGAAGAGTGTTTCCCTCTTTGATCTAGACTACGGTTCTATTGAGGATTTATGAGGTTAAAAGAAAATATCTCGATCTATGAGCTACTCAAATTCCCTTACATTCAACAGAAAATGTTACAGAGTATAGTTGAAAAAAACAATAAGAAAATTGCTCTAGACAAAAGTATAGATGAAAACAACAGTAAGAAAAAGGATACTCCAGACAAAAGTGTAGAAAACCTTGATAAAATATCTTCGGGAGCAGCGAATAAAAATCAACAACCTATGAATCCTTCTTCCATGCCACGTAAGAGGTCTAACGTGCCACCTTTTCTATTAACATTCAAAATCTTTAACATAAATATACATAATTGTATGGTGGACTCTAGGGATTCATCGAATGTGATGCCTCTGTCAGTTTTTCAAAAAATCAATGCTGAATTCAAACCGTTAGATTTCAAAATCATTTAGCTTGATAGGACTATTGTTACGGCGGTTGGGGAGATTAAAGATGTTTTGATCAACTTGTCATCCAATCTGAAAGTGCATCAAGTCATTGACATAATAGTAGCAGATATTCCAGAGGTGTATGGTATGTTTCTAAGAATGGATTGGTCTCAACAACTTAATGGTTATTTTTCTATAGATTGGTGTCACCTATGGTTTCCACTCAATGTCCAACCTAATAAACTTAGGATCAACTGGGAACGTTATTTAAAATATAGAGTCACAGATTTGAATGATCCCAATGAACCTTTTGTTCCAAGTGAGAATGCTTTAGAAAATCAAGGAATAATACTTTTTTGGGGGAATTTTGCTGCTGAAATATCTTTTGTTGCATACCTAAATTAGCAATCTGAAATATCAGTTTGCACTCAAGTAGTGGCGTCTAATCATGATTTAAATATTGTAAATAGCCATGTGAATGATGAAATTTGGTCTTTGTACTTTGATGGGTCTAAATCACCCGAAGGAGTCAGTGTCAATTGTCTACTAATAGATCCTAAAGGTAACAAAACATTCATTTCTTGTAGATTAGAATTCGATTGCACAAACAATATAGCAGAATACAAAGTTCTCTTGCAAGGACTCAAGAAAGCCATCGGCCTTGATGTCGGATGTCTAGTTGTATTCGACGATTTTGAAATTGTGGTCAAGCAGGTAAAAAATGTCATTCACTATGTATCTACTCATCTTAAAAACTACTAGACCAAGGCATGGAACTTGATTAGTAAATTTCTCTCTTTTAATATAATTTCTATTCCCAGATCTAGTAATTTGAAGCAGATTTATTGGCAAATGTAGCATCAAAATTATTTCCCACTGAAGGTTTTTTTCCTAATTTATTTCCTGTTGAATTGATATTCAGGCCGTCAATTCCAGATAATATCACTAATTGACGGGTGTTTGAAGACAATCAATAGATCATAAACTTCTTGCATATGGAAGACACTTTCCAAGGTGTTGTGATTGATAAAAATACTCACGATGAAAATATCCGCGATTTTACAGTAATATCTGATCCATAATCAGCTGAGAGTTCATCTTACATGGTAAATTCGATCCCTAAATCTATCATTAGATTAGAAACATTTTATGATCTACACGACAAATTTAAGGGAGTAAAACAAATAGTCTCTCGCTGCAATATGAAACTATAAATTTAGGAACGCGTGATCAACCCCGGAACATTAATTTAGACACAGGGTGTACGCAACAAGAAAAGTAAACATTTGTTAAACTTTTTAAATAATTTAAAGATATGTTCACTTGGACTTATGAAGATCTAAAAATGTTCGATCCAAACATAATACAACATGTAATCCCCATGAAACCTCAAGCCCAATTGTTCCAACAAAAATTAATGGAGATGTACCCAAAGTTAGAACCCACAGTCAAAAAATAATTGAACAAGATATTAACAGCTAAGATCATTTTTCTTGTCTGACACACCCAATGGGTGTCCAATCTAGTCCCGGTAAGGAAGAAGAATGGGGAAATATCACTTTGTGTCAATTTCTGCCACTTAAACCGAGCCTCTGACAAAGATAATTATCTTGTTCCTCTTATGAAACAAATCCTACAACAGGTATATGGTGCCGAAAGACTATCCTTATTGGATGGATTTTCAGGATACAACCAGGTCCCGATGTATCCATCAGATTAGCTTAAAACTACATTTTGGACCCCTTGGGGCACTTATGCTTATCATAAAATTCCTTTCGGATTAATTAACACTGAAGCCACTTTCCAAAGGGCCATGGATATTTATTTTTGTGGACTTATAAATAAGTCAGTGGTTGTTTATTTGTATGATGTAATCATCTTTTCGAAGAACAAAAAATATCACTTGTCTCACCTAAGGAGTGTTTGGAACGTTGTCGTAAGTATGGCATTTCCTTAAATCCCAAGAAATCATTTTTTGTTGTTGATCATGGAAAGTTGCTTGGTTTTATAGTGTCTAGAAATGAAATGATGATAGACCTTGAACGAATGAAATCCATAGATAATCTTCCTCCTCCATCATCCAAAAAAGATATGCAGTCTTTTCTTGGTAAAATAAACTTTGTTAGACGTTTTGTTCCTAGCTTTTCTGAGATGGTTAGACCCCTGGAAAATATGATAAAAAGGGACGTTGTTTTCAAATGGGGATCATAGGAAACCCAGGCCTTTAATGCCATCAAACAAGCTATAACAAAAGATCCATCCTTAATGAGTCCTAATTTTTCCAAAGAATTTACCCTCTACACTTTCGCATTAGATAGATCATACGTTGTAGTACTTACTCAAAAGAATGATGATAACAATGAAATACCCATTTCGTTCATGAGTTTTTCCTTTAAAGGAGAAGAGTTAACCTATCCAACCGTGGATTAGCAAACTTTTGTTGTGTTTAAAGCAGTAAAACACTTTAGACACTATCTATTGAAATCTAGAACTAATTTCATCATACCATACCATGCAGTAAGAAATCTACTGGTTCGGAAAGAGCTTGGGGAGAAGATGGCTCATTGGATGACCTCTCTTCAAGAATACAATCTCGAGATTAAACCAACCTAGATTGTTAGAGGTCAAGGTATTTTAAAATTAGTGATCGATTGAGTAAATCCACCTAATTATGACCCTGTCTTATTAAATGAAACATTGTCCCATGAAAACCATTTTTTTTGTGTACAAATCACATCGGATTATTGGTATTCTAACATTAAATTTTATTTAATACATTGAACCACTCCTGAGCATCTCGACCCCAAAAATATAAGGGCATTGAAACTTAGATCTTCTACTTTTCAAATGATTAATGATGTACTTTGTAGACAAAACAATTGATGGAGTATTATTACGTTGTTTAGAAAAGGATGAATCTAAAAAAGTTCAAAATGAATTACATTCTAGTAATGAAGGAGGTCATTTCAGTGGAAAAAAAATTGTTCATAAAGTTCTCAGGGATGGATATTATTGTCCTACGTTATTTAGTGATGCTCATGATATGGATCGCAAGTGTGCTACATGCCAAAAAGCTGCTGGAAAAATCAAGAAACCTGCTTTCCCTTTGCAACCAGTGGTAGTTGATCAACCATTTCAGCAATGGGTCCTTGACGTTATCGAGCCAATCAATCATGTATCTTCTCTCCAACATAAAT
Organism: Picea glauca; assembly: GCA_000966675.3. Lineage (NCBI taxonomy): Eukaryota > Viridiplantae > Streptophyta > Pinopsida > Pinales > Pinaceae > Picea > Picea glauca. The sequence goes on from JZKD02S2095626.1 coordinate 100,334, forward strand.
ACATCCTTACAAAAATGGATTACTTCACCAGGTGGTCTGAATCTATACCTATAAGAGTGGTCAACACCAATCAATTGGTTTCGTTCCTCGGGACTCATATCATTTCACGCTTTGGAATTCCATCATCTTTGGTGTTTGACAATGCATCTTATTTACCCTCGATGTATTTGAATGTTTTTTCTATGGAGAAAGGAATTAAATTGAAGTACTCTGCTAGTTATTACCCTCAAGGTAATGGACTGATTGAATCAACCAATAAGAAAATAACTAAAATACTTAAAAGAAAAGTATCAGAAAATCATAAAAATCGGCATACCGCTCTGTACTACGCACTGTGGGATGATAGGGTTACACCCAAAATAGCCATTGGAAATTCCCCTTTCTTTGGTGTATATGGAATAGAAGTTATCCTGCCTCCCAATGCATTTCTACCATCATTACAACTAGCCAAAAAGGTACAGGAAGAAGAGTGCCTTTCCCTAAAAAATTGAATAAATGCTCTGCTCAAATTAGAAGAAACTAGGACACAAGCTAAACATAAAATGGATCAACACCAACAAATGGTTAAACGATGGTTTGATGAAAGTTATTCCTATCATCAAAATTTCAATGTAGGAGATTTTTTTCTTAGGTGGGATAAATCACATGAGGAAAAACAAGAACATTCAAAATTCCAGAATTTATGGTTAGGACCTTTTATAATTGTTGAAAAACTTGCTCCTAGCTCTTTTCGTCTACAAACCTTAGGAGGACAACCAAACACTTTTCCAGTGAATGTCTAGGTCCTCAAAAAACACTTTGCTTTACCAAACTGAGATCTAACATTTTGTAAATATGGTGTGTTGTTTGTTGTTGTTGTCTTTGATTGCTTTGTTTGAAATTTTTATTTTTATATGTTTATCTGAACCATTCTATTGCTAATCCAAGAGTAATCGTTGAAAGGAAGCATTCTTTTCTAGACTTGTCTTGTTCAAAGCAATCTGAAATATTTCAAAAAGGCCTTGATATTAAGATACAACTCAGATAGTCGGTTTTCAACTTGATTGTTACTTTCATTCTATCCTCAAATCGTCTTTGTCAGAGAATTATACCCGGAGATACATTTAACCTTTGAGGATTGCGATGATATTTAGACTTTTTACATCATCCATATTCTTAAGGAATCACTTTTAAGTGATTCCCCATCCTCTAAACAATTTCTTAACCAAAATATAACATCTCTAAAGCATGATGAAACCTTCCAGTTCTAAAAGCAAATAAACATCATGATCAGTAGTACACTTGCCTTGAAATTAACCTCCAGTATCACCCCAATCTCTTTGTCATTAGAAAATCTCTAATTGTATTATTTAAAGGTGACATAAGAAGGTTGAAAGCACTTAGGTGTGGGAAATGTGTGTAAACCCATCGGGGTATTGAACAGGCCTACTGGAAACGAGTAAATGCGCACATGATACTAAGACAACTTCGTCGGGGTACTAAATAGGCATGCTGGCAGGGAAGAAATGTTGGGTTTGAGAGGTAGAAGGCACATGCTTATAAATCAAATTTCAATGGAAGCATACATCATGTGAACACAACTATTGGATGGGATTAAAGCAGTTGAGTGGGTTAAATTGCATCCCTGTCGAGGCTATGGATGCCTGTTGGAAGCAGTCACTCTATCAATGGTATTGGAGTCCTTTCATAAACATTGTGACTCTTTGATTAAATTGTTACTTCAGGTTATAACCCCCTGCAAATCATTTTTGTTTGGTTGATGAATGATGGTAATATTTTATGACCACTGAGATTATCCTAATATTGTATGGATCTGAAAATGAATTTATTCAAGATAGCTTAAATTATTCTCCAAGTTTTATTCTTCTTCTTCCTAAGATGAAGACTTACCAGATCAAAGATATCTGCTTCTCCTAGTGAGACGTCATTTGTTGGCTTCCCAACTAGCACCTTGTTTCATTTTTGTTTGAAATACACAATTGTTTTTTTTACTCACTGCCCAGTATGTATATTCGTTAGATTGACAGATTTTCTTTTGTAAAAGTATGTTGTTTTGCCAGTCACTCTTTCTTAAATTCTTTTCTTATCATTTTCATGAGAGTATGTTTGTGTAACTTAATGATTGTTTTACCTCTTTAATTTCATGAGTGCGAAGCATGAAATTGAAGCTTCTTTTCGTGCAAATCGTTGATCAAACTATGTTGACAATATCTCCTTGCATGAATAAAATATTATCATTTTTGTTTTACCTAATCTAATGTGCAAGAATAAGTTATTTGGATTATGTTTTGTGTGAAGGATCAACAAGCCAAGTATAATTCATTTCCCAAAAGATAAACTTCAATTAGAAATGTATGAGATTGATTTAAATAAACTTTTTAAACTAAATTTGAGGGTCGAGCCTAGAGTAAAACTTTGTTCAAAACTAATGATAAACTAATAAAACGTGGTTTTATTAAAACCTACGCCTCTCTAAACAATCTCAAAATATTTTTTGATCTTTCCAAATCATATCACACCATACTCTTTAGTGATATTCCTACACCCTAGCTCGACCTTTTGGCTGTCTGCGAAATAATTACCTTTTACCATGATAATGTCCTCGAATTCAAGTCAGTGGTTCGTGGCAGGATGTGAGGATTACATGTGTCTCTCTGATTTGAGCCCTTCTGTCCTCTTTTCTACGGGAGATAATAAATATTTCAAGTGTGATATGGTTTTATGACATCCTCAGCTCCTTTAGTTTTCATTTGTCATCATGTATTTCAATTCGACCTCCTTCATTACTTATGGTTTTATCTTGTTGTGTCTATAGTGTTTTCAACTTCACAAAATCTACATCCCCGTCTTCTGGTCTACCTTCATTCTTAACCCTTCCCGAAATCTTATGGCTCATGTAGTGAGAATAGATCCAAATGGGTCTCAAACGTCTCTAAATCATGATGATGCGACTGATAGACTCTCCCAGGTCGGTTTGTTAGGGTTTGTATAGTCATTTAAAGTATTCAACATAGAAGTGGCCAGAGCATTTGCCAAAACCTTCGATGGTACCAAGGTTAAGGTTGGGGATGTCCAGTTGCAGGTTATTGTGGAATTTATTGCTCGAGCAACGGGTCTTCCTCAGTCAGGGGATAAGTGGCTCAAAAACATGAAAGTGAACAACATCCCATGGCAGTCTTTGTTGGCATCAAAGCGGTCACAATATGACATAAAGGGCATTCCATAGAACTCTTTCATACCAGATGGCATAGTCTCCTGTCAATAATTAAACATTTAATTACTTGTGAGAGACTCTACAAGATTGTTTTCTATTTCCATATACGATTGCTCATGACTTTTCATGGGTTTCATTTAAACCTACCCTTCTATTTACATAGGAGTATGCAAAAGATGACTAAATTTTACCTATGACCAAGTCAAAACCCTGAAACCAGTTTGTTTCATCATGGTCTCTTTCGTACCTTAATCGAGTTTCATCTTACTATTACAGGTGAAAACTGGGAAAGCTTCCTGGTAAGAAATCAATTCTTACCCCAACATAGGGACCCTATCATCGATTTAACACAGGGTTCTGAAGAGTCTTTCTCTCCTCAGAATTTTCCCCAGGAAGTTCATATTGAAATCCAACTTCATGATGATCCCATTGTGTCTCTCGATGACCAAACATATGTATTACTTGTGACATGAATGACACCGAAAAGAAAAGGGTTTTTTCCCAAAAAGTCCTTAGAAACTGTCCTTATCCATTTGAAGAACCAACCATTGGGTGATGTTGATCACCAGTCGCAGTGCATGGGTCCAAAGATTAATAAGAAACCCAAGGAGCATGGTAAACGAACTAGGCAGTTACGAGATGTCTTTGAAATCGATTTTAAAAATAAAAGGATTGGTCGCATTTTGTCCATAATGATTAGAAATAGACATAGACAAAGGGACAACCCAATTCAAACGATAAAAATAGAGTATAGAGGTTCTTCAGAAGACACAAGTGCAGATTGTAAAGAAGACAGTCCCATCCAGTATGACTTCGGTTCAAATTTACCCCCTTTCCTTCAAAATTGTGAAGGGTTCTCAAGAATTTAGGTTGATTTAAAAGCCAAACTTGTGCAAGAAAAACCCTTAGATGCAGGCCAACAATAGTCAATCCCAAATTTTGAACCCAAGTGATGTTGTGATTTCCTAGCATGGGCTCAAAGGTACTATGTGTATGTCCCAAATTTGCAAATGCGTCTCAAATAGGTAATGAGGCAAAAATCGGGAACTTGAAAGGGATAACCGGAAACTAAAGATTGAAACACAACAAGGGGTATCATCTTTACGATGACACAGACAAGAAATTCATTATTTCCATAGATGTAATCTTTCTTGAATCCTCCAAGAAATATGAAACTGTTGAGAGGTATCTTGATCATCTGCTGAGACAAATTCAATCGTGTAAAGTCATATCATGAGTTTGATGATGAGATTCCACATCTTGAAGAGGGGATCTCTATCTTGTGACAATCTATGGAATCTCCTTTTGAACCACCATCTTCCCCTCATGAAGAAGTTACCACCACTTCATTAGAACCTAAACCTCATTTGGATGATGTGATTGAGAGGATTGATGAGAACTTAGCACCATTTCAATCAACTGAGCAATCTAGACCATCACAGAAAGGTCCACCAAAATGGCTCACAAAAACACTTGAAAGTGTTCATCCTAATGAGATCGGAAAGAAAAGAACCATAATGTCCTCAAGACAAGATGGAGGTAATGTAGATAATTCAAACTCAGATGATGTAGATGACATGGATGTTTCATATGATTGTGATTTGAATTTATCTACTAACCTTGAATCGACTTAAAAAAAAGTTGCTTCTCATGATGAATGTAAATAAGCTATGCATAAGGAATATGATGTTCTAATCAATAACGAGACATGGAAGTTGGTGGATCCTCCATTTGGAACCAAACCAATCGGTTGCAAGTGGGTATTCAAGAACAAGTACATATCATATGTCTCAATTGACAAGCACAAAGCAAGGTTAATGGCAAGGATTTGAAAAAAAGGAAGGTGTTGACTATGAGGAGACTTTTTCCCCCACAACAAAAATGGGATACTATTTGTACTCTATTTTCCATGGTAGCAAAAAATGGATGGAAAATTCATCAAATAAATGTGAAGATTGTTTTCTTGAATGGAGACTTGAAAGAGAATCTGTTCATGTCTCAACCAGAAGGATTTGTTATGAAGGGACAAGAACCTAAGGTATGCAAGCTCATTAGATCTTTATATGGCTTGAAACAACCCCACGAGCATGGTATGAAAATTTAACTGAACATCTTTTGAAATTGAATTTCAAGCATTTCAATCTTGACGGTGCGAATTAGTTTGTCAAGAAAGTTGAAAAAAACATTGTATATCTTGTCGTATATGTAGATGATCTATTGATAATAGGGAACAATGAGAGCTACATTGCATCCATAAAGAAAGAGTTGAAGAAAGGCTTCAAGATGATAGATTTGAGACATCTTCATTACTATTTGGGCATTGAAGTGATTCAAAATCCAAGGTACATATTCATCTCCCATAAGAAGTACATTGGAGAACTGTTGAACAAGTTTGGCATGGCTAAATGCAATCTCATTTCTACTCCAATGGAACAAAATTTGAAACTCACATCAAAAGAAGGGAATGAATTTGAGGATGCAACCAAGTATAGATAACGCGTGAGAAGTCTTATCTATCTTACTACCACCAGACCAAACATTTCATTTGTTGTTGGGATTCTTTTTAGGTTCATGCAAAATCCTTGTGAAGGACATTGGTCTGTTGCAAAAAGAGTTCTAAAATACTTGAAAGGAACTCAAGATTTTGGACTCAAGTACTCTAAGGTAGATGACTGAACAACCTAGTCAGATATTTTGATACAGACTTTGTTGGGGATAAGGAAACTAGAGTATCAACTTCAGGCTATCTCATGAGTCTTAGATAAACACGCGTCTCTTGGAGATCACACAAACAATAAGTTCCAACAGATTCCACAATAGAGGTAGAATATGTGGCAGTTGCAAAAGTGACGAAGGAGATTGTGTGGCTTAGGAAAATACTTGAATATTTGCAGGAGAAACAAATGAATTCTACTCCTCCAACTGACAATACTTTTGCAATCAAGTTGGTCAAGAATCCCAGATTCCACGATCGAACTAAGCACATCAACACAAAGTATCACCTGATTTGATATCATGTAGAGGCCAAGACTAGTCACTTGAGACATTGTTCCACAAATGGGCAAATCGCAGACATTTCACCAAAGCACTTGAAAGATTTTTTTTTGAGAAGTTCATAATAATGCTTGGACTCTCACACACCCCTTCAGATTAAGGGGGGAATGTTGGACACATAATCCTTGGGATTGTGTTATTGTAATAATAATATACATATGAAGAGTCATAGGTAATAAGAAGAGTCATCTATTAAGAAAGACCAATAGTCATTTATTGTTATATTTATGTACCTATCAAGTTAATGTAATCTACACCAAATGTGGAGTTACTTTTCTACCATTCCCAACTTAATTAATAGTGAACCATGCCAATTTTTATTTGGAAAAAAATCCCATTTTCCTTTAAATATAAATATAAATATGCATTTTCTATAATTTTGCATATACATGTTCATTGTTTGAGTCTTTGGATAATGAATGAAAGGTGATCCCGGTGGGTTTACGCATTTTCTTTCACTTAGTCGTCAATGGTTAGGAAAAGCAACATAATAAATACATTCACATCCAAAAAGATTTCATAAGATTTCATTCCTTCCGTCCTATGAAAAGTTAAGATTTGATTTAGCTATTTAGATCAACTTTAGAAAATTAGAAAAAGAAAGCCCAACATAACAATAAGAATTACATTTCTTTAACAATATTTCATTTCCAAGTCTAATCACGTTAAGATTTGGGGGCCTCTTCAATCTCAATTTGAAATAATAAATTCAAAAGAAATAGCAAGCATCAAAATAATAATTACACCTTTTCCCATAGAGATTCCATTTCGTCCCAGAATGGGACAATTACCCCCATTGTCCGACGAGGACATGCAACATGCCCGTTGCGTGGGGTGGTTAGCAGCGACGTAAAGGGGGCGTGTGGGCCTATTCACTAGGGGAAGAGACACCATGGTGCGGGGACCAATAGTGATCATAGAAGAGGTCACATCACGTTGTTCATAGATGATAACTATTTCTTCAAAATATTAGATATAATTCATTAAATTATTATAAAAAGTTCAAAACGGGTTCAAAGACTATTCATAAATTGATTGGGTCCATAACTTTTTGGAAATTGACTTGTGATTATAAAAGAGGTCACATCACATTGTGAATAAATAATAACTATTTCAACTTCTAAATATTAGATATAATTCATTAAAAAATTATTAGATCCATAACTTAATTATTAGATCCATAACTTTTTGGAAATTGACTTCAAGTACATGCCTTTGAATGGGTCCATAACTTTTTTGGAAATTGACGTGAAGAGAATCAAGTACATGCCTTTGAAGGGGTCCATAACTTTTTGGAAATTCACTTAAGAGAATCAAGTGCATTTAAAGGGGTTCATAACTTTTTTGGAAATTGATTTGGAGAGAATCAAGTACATGCCTCCGAGATGTGCCATATAACATGTTGCCCTGTGCAATGTCCATAACCTTTTGGAAATTTAAGTGAGGGGTTATGGGGATCAATATTTTATTCAGTGTTTTACGTAGTATTGAATGTTGCAACAAGTAACATATAGGTTGTTGGATCAAAATTGTTTTCAGATTTGAAGGTTTATATGTTACGTGTCGCAACATTCAATGTTGCGTAGCAAGATGGATATTGGTCACCGCAATTTTTTTGGAAATTGATTTGAGGAAAATCCAGTACATGCATGGGAGATGTGTCATACAATATGTTGTCCTTGTCATTGTCCATAACTTTTTGGAAATTGACGTGAAGAGAATAAGTACATGCCTCAGAGATATGATATAAAAAACATGTTGTCTTTGCCACATTTTTACGTCGAAAGGCGTATACCTATTGACAATGGGCATATTTAATAGGGGTTTAGTGTTTAATAAGTTTTCTATGGACATGATTAAATATGGCTGGAATATTCTTAGTAGTCACACAAAATAAATGGCTGTGATTTCAATCATTAACTTCCTAGCTATTATAAAGACATCCGTTTATGTGTTTACTTTTTTACATTTACCTAATCATATTTCAAAATTACTTTGATAGCTAACTGATTGCCACACAAGTGATTAACATAAATTAAATATTAACACCAGATAAATGAAGCGCAATCGTTTATTTGTTAATCAATAATAAAATTTAATAAATTCTTTACCAGCCGATACCTTTCAGCGTTGTCCAGCTGTTGTATTAGCGGTTGTGCTAGTATAATGCTCTAATAAAATGACACAATCAAACTTTAAACTATCCTAGACTGTAGAGGAGATTTAACATATCGAATAGAGTGAATGACATATGAAGAACAATTTGCGAAACAACAGGCTCAAATGTAGTCCAACGTTCATCTTCACTTGCACACCAATTCAACCATTTATGATCATCCTCACCCACGAGTGTTATCAACAACCTAATGCTAAGAATGCAATCTATAATGCAACGAATGACAATCAACCTAGTAAATTCATCTCATCAATCCCCCAAGACCATTAAACACTTCTAAAGCATGAGGATCAATCAAGGGAATTTGTCATCCTTTAGATAAATAATCGAATCAATCCTTAGAGTATCCTTAGTTCAAGGCAAGAAGGTGAGTGACCAAGGGTAACAAGTGACAACACATTGCATTAGATGAAGAGATAAACCATAATGCTAACGAAGAGAATTTAGATACAAACATTGAAAATCATAATGATATAGAAGCCGAAGGAGCTGCTCCACCATAAGCTATAGTGCAAGGTGCAAGTTCAACCAAAAATTTCATTGCTATCAAAGGCTAGACAAAAGAGGAAATGATGAAGGAAATTGATGATGTTGAATTCAATGGATATTCAATACAAGTAGCAACAAAAAGACACGGAATTGCACCAAGATCACTGTATTATTAGATTAATGGTCTCACCCATACAAGGAGGAAAGGGCCTCTTATAGTGTTGATTGAATAAGAGGAGGAAGAAGTATAAGGATATAGATAAAATGGATAATACGCTAGAGTTGACATAATTAAACTTGGCCATTGTTGTTCAAATGTGTTAGTATAGGTTGAATCCATTTAGAGTTTTCTTTCCTTTGAAATCATGGTGGGTAGGGTTCAAGAAAAGACATCTAGAGTTGCATGGGTTGAAAAAAAAAATATTCAATCCGTTGCAAAAAATGTTGTCGAAATTTTACAATGTTGCCTAACTATGAAATTGTTTTAAAATGTCCAGTACATGCATGGGAGATGTGCCATACAACATGTTGTCCTTTTCATTGTCCGTAACTTTTTGGAAATTGACTTGAAGAGAATAAGTACATGCCTCAGAGATATTCTATACAAAACATGTTGTCTTTTCCACATTTTATAATGATCTAATAAAATGACACAATCAAGCTTTAAACTATCCTAGACTGTAGAGGATATTTAACATATCAAATAGAGTGAATGGAATATGAAGAACAATTTGCTAAACAACAAGCTCAACTGTAGTCCAACGCTCATCTTCACTTGCACACCAATTCAATCATTTATGATCAGCCTCACACACGAGTGTTATCAACAACCCAGTGCTAAGAATGCAATCTATAATGCAACGAATGACAATAAACCTAGTAAATCCATCTAATCAATCCCCCAAGACCATTAAACACTTCTAAAGCATGAGGATCAATCAAGGGAATTTGTCATCCTGTAGATAAATAATCGAATCAATCCTAGACACACATTCAAAATTTCAAGTATGTAATCCTTGATAATGACCATTCACCAATCAAAATTGAAAGTAGAATAATATAAATCAGCATCCATCATCTTTGGATGCATCTTTTTTTCATTTCACAATTTAAAACTACTCAATGGATCATTCTCAATGCTCCCACACTCCCTTATATAGTATCCTTAGTTCAGGGAAAGAAGGTGAGTGACCAAGGGTAACAAGTGACAACACATTGCATTAGATGAAGAGATAAACCATAATGCTACTGAAGACAATTTATATACAAATGTTGAAACTCACAATGATATAGAAGCCAGAGGAGCTTCTCCACCATAAGCTATCATGCAAGGAGCAAGTTCAACCAAGAATTTCAATGCTATCAAAGGCTAGACAAAAGAGGAAATGATGAAGGAAATTAATGATGTTGAATTCAATGGATATTCAATACAAGTATCAACAAAAAAATACGGAATTCCACCAACATCACTGTATTATTAGATTAATGGCCTCAACCATACAAAGAGGAAAGATCCTTTTATAGTGTTGATTGAAAAAGATGAGGAAGAAGTGGTTGTTTGGTATAAGGAGATGGATAAGATAGGCCATACGCTAGAGTTGACATAATCAAAAGGCCATTTTTGTTCAAATGTGTCAGTATAGGTTGAATACATTTAGAGATTGATTTCAGAGGAAATCATGGTTCAAGAAAAGACATCCAAAGTTGCATGGGTTGAAAAAAAAATTATTTGATTGGTTGCAAAACATGTTGTCCAAATTTTACAATGTTTCCTAACTATTAAATTGTTTAAAAAAATACCATTTAATTATTCTTTGATTTGATAAAAAGAAGTTGTTGTGATGTATTTTTCACTACCACATGTTAAAACTATGAACTTAACACTTAGATAAATCTTGGTTTCAACCTCCAATATACCAAGGACTATAATGTAGTAAGAAACACTAACATTCAACAACAACATATGAGAAGAAACACATTAACTAAGCGATCAACAACGGATAAATTTGAACAATAGAAAAATTTACACATTTGGCACATAAAAATTAGGGCAATGCCCCTTGAAGAATACTCAGGAAAATATGACATATTTAAGGAGAAAAAAATCTTATTCAGCTTTAGGGAAAATATCATAGTTACAACACCTTTTATAACAACATTTAAACATGGTACTTATCTCTTTTCCAACAAGAAACCCTCCTAGAAAACTGAAACAAAGTTTTGTCTTGGAAATTGTGCCATGGATGTATGGCTCAATATAATCAACAACAACACCAAAACAACCTAGTAAATCATGCCAAAAATCTACAATAATGTCATATCCCTTGTAGAACAATCTTAACTCAATAAAAACAACTAGAAATTCGAGCCAACCAGTTGTTAAAACAACCCTCAATTTATGTGCTCTTTCCATTGTTGTATGACCAACAATCTCTGTTGTATGGACTCCTTCTATAGCTACAATATGGAGAACAATAAATGTAGTCTTCTCTACTTGAAGTGCGTTCCTATCCCTCACCTAGGTATGCGTGCCAACTCCCTCTACTTTTAATCTTTCCCTCCAAGAAAGAAATTTCTTCTTGGGAAATGTGACTTTTCACTTCCTACTCTTCTCTCCTCAAAATGTGCTCCCCTCTCTCCCTCATGAGATTCCTTTATCTAATTTCAAAGTGTAACTTCCCTAACCTTTAGTCTTCCAATGAGATTGATGGTCAAGATCTAATCTTTCCCTCATGAGATCAACGGTCATGACTTAATCATTCATTGAGGTCACTTAAGTCACTAAAGTGACCCTCAACCTCATAAAGTCACTTTTACACTTTAAAAATAAAAGACCCAACTTTATAAAAACACATTATAAAGTCACCAGGGAGAAATGTGCTCTATCACTTCTGCATGTTGGGCACTGCCAATGCAAAAGTACCTATGAGCTACCAAATCCAACACTCCCTCTTAGCAAGAGAGGTACTTTTGTTATCACCACCAGAATCCATTTCCAAATCCATCATCCCATCCGTTGTCGTAGCCTCTCCCTCTTTACTAGAATCCTCCACTCCGACTCAACAGGAAGCCACTTCTCCCACTATAATAGCAACCTTTGTTGCTAACTTTTTTTATCCATAAACTGAAGACATGATCCTAGGAGACTTCACTCTCTCTTGAGCATACATTTGTGTCAACTCATGTCTGTTGAGTCCTCTGAGAGTCACGGAAGAGGACTGAGTCCCCAATATCAACTCTCTTTCTGTGCAACCTACCCACTCTCTGACACATAATTTGAATCTAGAAATCCACTGGACCCACCACAATTTGTCCCAACAACCTATACAACCTCTCATACCTGACACCAATCAACATTGTTTTGTCTGGAGTAGCTCCCTCTAGATATAAAAACACCTGACCACAGTAGAATGCCACTCCAAATCCATCAACCTCCAAATATGACACTAAGAGTAAGTTAAATGTCATCTCTGGTATATACAATACCATGCGAACCTCCATAAAACCTCTCAACTCTAGTTGGAATCTAACACTTCCAACCACCTTTATTGCAAGTTGTGGGACAAAACCAACACCCACACAACAGTCTGAATTTGTTTATGAAAGACTCAGGAACACTGACCTCATCCCTATCATATGCTGTGAAGCTCCATTATCCATGAACCACACTTTAATGTCAAGACCACCATTTCCTAAGGGACCAGTCATGAGAGAAAATCCAATCTCATATTTCTCTGCGAACTCAGCAACCTTAGCAGATTTTGACACATATGGTTCCAACTTCTTCTTCTTGTTCAGACACTAACCATCGTAGTGGCTAGTCTCGTAACATAAAAATCATCTCACTTTTCTCATGTCTTTCTTGTTCTCATTTCTCTTTCCCATAAGAGAAACGTACTTATTTTTTGCACCATCCAATTCCTTCCCCTGAGATCCCTCCCAGATCTCCTCTTGTGTAAAGTCATCCCACAATATACTCTAGTTAGGGAGCTTCTCTCTCCCCACCACACACTTCATGAAAAACTCCCACTCCTTGGTGAATCCTTTGAGGGATATATGCACCAACTCTGAGTCTGGAATAACTTCTCCGACAACCACCAACTCATCCTTCACTTGTGAAACCTGGGTGAGGTAGGATGCCACACTCTCTCCCTTGGCCATCCTAGTATTATGGAGCTTGTCCCAGAGAACCATTTTTTGGTTCTCATTATTTTCCTCATACAAACTCTTCAGTGCATCCCATATATATTTGGATATGTTCTTCTCAGCCAAATGTGGAATAAGGTGGTCTCTGTCTCCATCCAACATGATTCTTTAAGTCTTTTCTTCCTTCAATTCATGAACATCCATGGCTATGGGATCTGACATAGGTACTGGAATGATAATGTTCACAAACGACCATAACTTGTTCTCCTTGAGAACACTTGTGATTCTCACCTTCCACTGCAGGTAGTTGGAGATCCCCTCCAGCTTGTCTTCAAATTTGATGCAGGAAGTCATCTTTGTCCACCTGACAAAGAACCTTCTTTCCCCTTCTTGCAAGCAAATTCCCTAGCAAGTCACTTTTGTTCCAAGTGCCAAAATGTCCACTGAACTTCAGAGCACCAACTTTGATACCATGTTTTAAAAATCTGAACTTAACACTTAGATAAATCTTGGTTTCAACCTCCAATATACCAAGGACTGTAATGTAGTAATAAACACTAACATTCAACAATAGAAGATGAGAAGAAACACATTAAATAAGCGATCAACAATGGACTAAATATGAACAATAGACAAATTTACACATTTGGCACATAAAAAACTAGGCAATGCCCCTTCAAGAATACTCAGGAAAAGATGATAGATTTAAGGAGAAAAACTTATTATTCAGCTTTAGGGAAAATATCAGAGTTACAATAGCCTTTATAACAACACTTATACATAGTATTTATCTCTCCTCTGACAAGAAACCCTCCTAGAAAACTGAAACAAAGTTCTTTCTTGGAAATTGTGCCATGGATGTATGGCCCGTGCGGCCCAATACAATCAGCAACAACACAAAAATGACCTAGGAAATCATGCCGGAAATGTACATCACTATCATATCCCTTGTAGAACAGTCTTAACTCAACAAAAACACCTAGAAATTTGAGCCAACCAATTGATAAAACATCCCTCGATTTTTGTTCCCTTTCCTTTGTTGTACGACCAATAATATCTATTGTACGACCTCCTTCTATAGCTATAGTACGAACATCAATAAATGCAGTCTTCTCTCCTTATAGTGTGTGCCTATCCCTCACCTAGGGATGTGTGCCAACTCCCTCTACTGTTACTCTTTCCCTCCATTGAGCAAGAAATCTCTCTTGGCTCCCACTCTTCTCTCCTAAAAAATGTGTGCCCCTCACTCCCTCATGAGTTGTCTTTATCTAATTCAAAGTGTAACTGCCCTAACCCTTGGTCTTGCAATGATATTGACGGTCAATATCTAATCTCCCCTCATGAGATCAACGATCACGACTTAATCATTTGTTGATGTCACTTAAGTCACTAAAGTGACCATCAACCTCATAAAATCACTTTTACACTTTAAAAATAAAATACCCAACTTTATAAAATTACTTTATATAGTTACTTTATAAAAACACATTATAAAGTCACTAGGGAGAAATGTGCCCGATCACTTCCGCACGCTGGGCACCACCAATACAAAAGTACCACCGAGCTACCAAATCTAACACCACGCCACTAAAAATATTAAATTTTCCTTCCAAAAAATTCAAAAAACAAACATAAATAAAATCAATACACAGGAAAGTACAAGTTTATTTTATTTTTTAAAAGAAAGTACAAGTTTATTGTATTTTATTTTTTAAATATATGCTTTGATCATTTGAAAAGGAAGCATAAATGTTATGGAATTTAAAGGCATAAAAATTAAGGGTAGTGTATATCTATCTCGTAGATGATATTCTCCTTTTGTATGACGACTTGAGGAAGGATGCCATGAAGTTCAAAAATATCTTAAATCTATATTGCACTATAATAGGTATGCTTGTAATTATCTTGAAATCAACAAATATCCTACTCTAATATAAATGAGGATGATATAAGATTTATTTCTCAATTGATGATGAAGAAGACTTAAAATATCTAAGCTTAAATATCAAGCCAAATGAGTATGCAAAAAGGGGTTAATAATGGCTCATATTCAACATAGAGAAGAGATGGTGTGTATGGTATAATAGATGTCTTTCCTAAGAAGGTAGGCTTATATTAGTGAAATATATATTTGAGTCAATTCTTGTGTATTGGATGTCGTTAATTTTTATTCCTAAAGGATATTTTGGAAAAGATTAGGCAATTAAGTTATATATTCCCATGGTCTAACTCAAAGTATAAAAAAAGAAGCAATACTATTAAAATGGTAGGTTGTATTCATTCCAAAAGATATGGGTGGTTGATGGTTGAAGAACATCCTTTAATTCAATAAATATTTGGATGTTAAGTGTATTTGGAGATTAATTATGGCAAGGGCCTTTAGTGTCAAGTGATAACTCAAAAATATATATCACCAGATTTAGTGGAAGAATGGCTCATGTCTTTAAACAAGAAATGGCATAATG
>JZKD02S2095626.1:139877-152507 GCA_000966675.3 Picea glauca
GGGGTGTAAAGTTGTGTAAGAGGAGTTTTCTTGGAGTTTTAATAGTGTGCTATGAAGGAAT
This sequence comes from Picea glauca, assembly GCA_000966675.3. Lineage (NCBI taxonomy): Eukaryota > Viridiplantae > Streptophyta > Pinopsida > Pinales > Pinaceae > Picea > Picea glauca. Next base: position 139,939 of record JZKD02S2095626.1, read on the forward strand.
AAGGTCTATGATGTTTTAAAACATGGTGTTTTTAGGTTGTGATGTTGCAGTTTGGAATTATATTATGAGAATTATGCTATGAGGTTTGTAAGGGAATGAAGCTATGTTTTGGGTATGGAGCAAGAAAAGGAGTTGGAGAATGAAAGTTAAGGGTATGATAATGATATGTCATGTGTTTTCATGTAGAGTAATCAAGATGCCAAGCCGACTCATACAATGGATGAGTTTAGATATAACCTAACGAACCGATGTGACAGTTGGATGCATCATGACTTGAGTGAGTCACAGGGCGGCGTGAGTTGCTTGGTCAGTTCAACTATACCCAAGGGACGCGATGATTCATGCACAAAAATTTGTGACGATTCATTGAGGTGTATATATATATATATATATGGGAGAGATCCTCCAAGGAGCCAAGTCACTCCACATGGGAGGACTTGTGCTTCCTTGCGAAGGTTCTATGGACATATTATGGGTGATCTCTCTTTGGACTGAGAATGGTAGGAAACATGGTTTTATGAGGTGGGTAGTGTGTGCAATGGGATAAATTATTGTGATGAGGACATGGAATTCATTTGATCACAACGACGTGAGGAGGACGTGAGGTGACTTGGTAGCTTATATCTTATGTATGAGCCTTGTGCTCCCTTTTTTGTGCCAAACACAATGTATTGTACATTGTTGTAACATATTGTATAATAAGAATATTTGTATGGGTGTTAGGAACCTCTGGTGTTGTACAACCATACTTGTATCCCTTTCATGTCTATGTATGTTACTTGTTCTTGGTTTACATATTTGGCTAAGTATAGAAATTGATAATTATATATGTTATAGAACATAAGTGTAATGTAATGACGTGCATGGTTGGGTGGGGGCTTTGGTGACAAAGAGTTGAGTGAGTAGACATGACTAAAGTAACTCAAGGTGAGATATGAGTAGACGTTAAGTGAAAGAGGAATAGTCTGGGTGAAGTACTCTCGGTATGGTTTAACTATCAATTTGGAAATGTTGTGGTGTTGCACAAGTCCAGGTGTCATGCGACTTGGGTGCATCAAGTCGAGTTGGATCCCTGGGAAGACTATGGGCATATGGCATGTGGGATTTGAGATTTTTGACTGCAGAGGTGATTGTAGAGGTTGATCACATAAGTGATCCCAGAAGTGACCAAAAATGTGATAGCATAAGTGATCACAATAGCGACCACATAAGTGATTGCAAAGGTTGATCACATAAGTGGTTAAGAGTTTGAAGATCACAAAGTTCGTGAAAAGTTGGGGTTATTGTCTGAAATTCACAGTTGATTGGATGTTCCATTGGACAAAAAGCAAAACTTAGAACATGACAATGGGGCATATGATGATTTTCCAAGTGATGGATGACCCTGGGGTGTTGCAACGAGTTTGGAGATGAGAAACTCCAAGGTCTTAGCTCAACATATAGCCAAGGAACTGTTAACACATCAAGTTGTAGGGGTCAAAAAAACACTTTGGTTTTGTTTTTTGGGTGATAGAGTCTTATAAGTCCTAGGTATTGGGTCTTCTTGTTGTGTTCATAGCTTTAATTTTGATTCAAATAAGCAAATTTATTTTTAACCTTGGTTTAGAGTCTTTATGTCATGAGTTTTTCCATCACCACAAGGTTAATGATCCTTATGAGTCACACTTTTGATCTTAAAATCATTACCATGACATGCCATGCCTCCAATTTGTACACAAGCTTTCCTTTGTCACTATTGAATTGTTTAGATGTCAAGTCAAGGTCAGTTTTATTTGTTTCCAACTCACCAAGAGAGTTGCAACATAGTCACGAGTACATCAAGCATTCATTTGTCAACATTGTAGTTAAGGAACATGTCAAAGAAGATTTAATTGTTTTCAACACCATGTTTTAACCAACTTTTCAAGGATTATGTCACAAATCTTCTAACACTCTCCTCAAGATGCACAATTTGAGTTTGAATTTGGCACTGCGAACTCGGCGCTGCAGACTGGTTGAAGAGGATCGTTGGAGTTTGGATAACTTGAAAACAAATCAACTCAGGCTTACAAGCATCAAAATCATAACTAGGTTTACCAGGTACTCCTGATGGTCTCTACACTATTCAAAGGTTGAAAGAGGGGTTTGTGTTTCCTTATGCACCAATGTTGTGAACTGTTTAAAATTTCATGCTGCCAACCTTAAAACCCTTGTCCATGGCACCCTGAATTATGCTCACCAATACAGATTGTTACCCAGGCCTCAAAGAATCTTTTACTCTTCTAAGAAGCCAATTGTTCCACTGAAATACCTCAGTGCTGCAAATTGGCACTGTGAACCAGGCACTGGGAACAAAGTGCTACAAACACTATGTTCCAGAACTGTTGAAATCCCCAACTTCTGCATCTTTTTGAAATATAATCTTAATCCATTGAAGAAGACTACTATCAAACCTAAAGTGTGTGGCCAAATCATTTGCAGAACCTATCCTAAAATTGCATACATCATTAATGCTGCCAACTGATTTTTATTCTGATGAAAACCTTGTTTTAACAGAGAATTATCCTTGACTTCATTTTATTATAAATATCAGTTGTTGTTCATTTATCCCTGCTATTTGAAGAGTGTTCTATATCATAACCCGATGTGTATAAATATTTGGACAAGGTCATCCTTTTGAAAATAGTTCTATCATTAAAACCCTAATTTCTTGTGTACTTTGTTTTCACACACCGAGTTGTCATAACCAGTTTTACTAGAAAGCATTCTTCTAGTAGTAGTTATGGATAGTCAACAACACAAGAAGACTCACAAGGGAGGGGACATTGTGAGGACAAAGCCTTATGATATGCAACTCCTTAACTCTAAAAATTTATTTAGAGAATCCTTTCAAAGGGTAGGTTGTATAAATTTATGTCAAAAGGTGTAGAGGGGCCATCCAGAGGTGGCCAAGGAGTTTGCAATCAACTTTAATGGGACTAAAACCAAAGTAGGGAGGCCAAAGTTTGATATTTCAGAGCATTCCATCTTGGTTACAACAAAGATACCCAACAATGGAGAGAAATGGTTCAAAGCTATGGCATTAAATCCTTCCTTCTCAAAGGAATTCCTTAAGCCATAGTATCGGGAGGACAACTTGTCCAAAGGGGTACCTAGAATCCACAAGCTTGAATGTTTTGATAAGATGTTGAGGGTTATCTAGAGATATTTTACATGTGAAGGGAGGTTTAACATGGTGTACCAATACCACATCAGGCTGTTGTTACACTTCACAGGAAAAGAAGCCATGAACATTCCATTTTATCTTTTTAGAAGCATTGGTAAGATGCCTGACAGAGTTCAAGACAAGTCAAAGCAAGTAGACACTAGTGTCTTTCATTATGTCCTTATAAAGATGTTAGTAATGGAGGAGTTGAAAAATAAAAATATTGATTGGGAAATCTTCCTCACTTCACCATAGTTTCAGTTAGATGTTTCCCCCACTCCACATTCCAAGAGACAAAGTCCTATTTCTATTGAGAGGGCTATGTATTCATAAGCTAGCAAGAAGAAAAGGGGTACTATGACTGATAAAGATGATAGAGCCACTAATGAAGAAGGATAAGGAGGTCCTTCACAAACTATAGATAAAGAAGCTTCACCCGTGGTAGATCCTATCCCTATGGAGGTTCCCTCAAGCAAAACAAGATGCTTAAAAGGGAAAAAGATGGTTTTTTCCCCACCCATTGTTGCAGACAAGGTTAAACCTATGAGGCCTTTTACTAGGGAAACAACCAAACAAGATGTCCTTGTCAAGGATGGTGCAACAGAGATTTCGTCCCAGAAAAAAATGAAAATCTAAATCTTCTGAGCAACCTATTGAAGTTGTTGATATCACTACTCCTTAGCATGAAAGAAAACCCACCTTCAAGAGTCTCAAGAGGCAACTCAAGGAAGCAAGAGCTGATGTTGATTAGTTTAAAAAGGAGGACTTGGGTTCCATGAAGAAGCTTAAAGAGTTGATGGGCATGTATCATGAGACCATTGATAAGGACATGTTCTTGGCTAAAAGATCCAAGCCCCTTCATAGGCAGCTTATGAATCTTTATAGACATAACAGATCCCATCAAGCTCAAATTAGAAAATTGAAGGTAGAGTTGTAGCCTTTCAAAGAAGAATCGACCAAAAGAAACCTGGACATGCTCGCCAAGGTTGCTACCAGGAGAATCTCTAGACCTAAAATACAAAGATCAAGACATTGAGCCTCCATAATTAACATCATTTTTTGTTACAGTTTTTGTTTCATGCATTTTATAACATTTTTGGTAATGGCTATGAGTTTTAAACCATGATCAACAGTTGTGGTGTTTTCCTCTAGTCATATATCAAGATAATGAATTTTTTGCAGCATAGTTGGGCACCTGATACAATTTTGAAATGTTAAAAACTTTGGTAAAGTGAAACATGACACTACAGGAAATTTTGCAACGCCCGGCGTTGCGAACTGGTCGTTTTAGGAAAGTTTGCAGCGTTGCACTGCGAGCTCCGTTTTTGGAGATTTTGGAGGGAAATAAAACTGCCAAATGTCAAGATGGATGTGTACCAACACTATGAGGGTTAGCTACATTTTGGGAGGCCACCTGTCTGAAATAAGATCCACTCTTATGGACACATCGTCAACCAATAAAGAATTTTGCACATGTTGCCAACATCTTCCTTTTTATTAGCAGTTTGTTTCTTTTCTGTTGTACACCTGTTGCCACACTTCTCTTAGGCACAGGGATCCTATGAAGAAGTTGAAATGTGAACTGTAGAGCTAGAAATGATAGTTTAGGCTATTTAAAGAGCATTGTAAGACTGAGGAGAGGTTCGAATGGTGTGACTACGAACTCTTATTTTGATATTGTTTTATAACAGAGTTTCTCCTTATTGTGTGGATCAAATCTAAGACACTTTGAATAATGGAAATCAATCTTGCTTATTTATCATCTTTTATTGTCTGCATTTGATAATAGTTTGTTGAATTATTCATATGGATGATTGTATCTTTACTGCAATAAATGTTCTATTGTGATATTGTTTGCAAGTGTATCAGAGTATTTTCTGTTTGATTTTAAGAGGTTCTTATTTCATATAGTTTTCTTCAAATGTGTGTCAGTGTTACCCGAGGTAGATGATATGCATATTACACATTTCTTGTCAAGTCTCCATCTATTCACTTTATCTCTTAAATCCTGATATGAAGTTATTCAAGGCCTTGTTTGGTGGTGTATTTTGTATGGAGTTATCTGTGATAAAAATCCTTTAGTGAGTTTTCCATCCATTTGCCACCTTTATAAACATTTATCCTTCACATTATGATGGGTACTGGGCTTGCACTTAGAGCAGTCTAAGTGTTACTTCTAGTTCTAAAATGAACAATGCAAACAAAGTAAGTTTGGGAAGCTCTAGGTTGTTACAAAGTGGATGCCCCCTTGTGCATAATCGGTACAAGGCAACAGACCATGTGATGAGTTGAATCACTTGGTCGAGTTGGGTGTTCACATACTTGACGTGACCTAGAGAAATATCACAGAGTTTTGTTTGTAGACTTGATGTGGACAATTTAGGTGCATTTTCGTTGAGATGTGTTTGTGATGAGCTTCACGAAGTGCATGTATGGAGTCATGTTGTTTCACAACTTGAATTGTGGTAGACTTCAAAGAAGTTGGTTTTGCAAAGACGAATCAATTTGATAGGTTGTGTAGTGAAGGCTTGGTGCCAAAGACAACAAGGTGTGGAAAAATGATTCAATGGAAGATAAGGTGACTTGGACATGTCACAAGTTTGTGACTTATCCATATTTTGATGTAGACAAACAGACTCAATTTGATCACAATAGAGGAGCTATAAAAGTGGTATATTTGCAAAAGGTGACTTAACGAAGTTCGTGTAACGATTTGTTGGCTTGGGTGAGTGCAAGTCTGAGACAATGGAATTGAACCATTCGTGCAACCAAGTGTTTCATTGGACAATGTATGATTATATTTTAATTTCAAAAATTTCCTAAGAGATGCAGGGAGTTCTTTGAAGGAAATTTGGGTGACTTGGTTGATCAAGTTCAACCTGCTTCCATAGTGAAAGCTGTCAGACTTGGGATTGGCCTAAGTAATGAAAAATTCAAAAGAGGCATGGAGTAGTTGGGACACCTTGACATGGGCGAGTGTGCAGAGAGCTTGGGGTGACCTACTTGTATGATTCTAGTGAAGGTATTAGGTAGATTTGGATTTAGTCATGGTGGTGTATTGAGAAGCTTCCTAACTCTCTAATGAGGTGCATTGGAGGAATCACTATAGTAGATTAGGTGGTGAGGCTAAGAATGTGCCATGTTTGAGAGGATGGATGGAGTGCCTTAGTATGTGGGCACCTTAGAAATGTTTTTTGGCTCACGCGATGACTTGAAAAGCCACAATGATAGTGCCAGAGCATGAGACGCTTATGGAGGCACAAGGTATTTTTGTTAAGTGTGATCTAAGTGGTGGATGGAGTAAACATAGAAGACGATCGATAAATTGTTGAAAGTTAACCTAAATGGGAAGAATGCAGACCAAGTGACTTGGGTGGTATTCACTTGCCTTTGGTATGGGACATTAGATGAGGTAGATCATACCTTGGTGACTTCTAGATGATTGTGTGATGAATCAGATATCTGGAGGGGTCATTGGTTGAGGTTGGCAGGAGTATTGGCTCAGATGTTCCAAGGCATGGAATTTTAGGAGGAATAATTATACTTATAACACTTTAGATAGTTCATTAGGATGTTTGAGGAGTGTGGGCGTGTTGGCCACACTCATCACAAATTTAGAGTTGCGGAGAGGTGACTTGGAAGAAGAAGGAAAGTTGGGGACTATTGTTGGTTTGGAGGATTGTGTGGATAGGGTGATCACAAGATGAAAATATTACTTACGAATGGGAATTTCTCTTTCCTTGGGAAACATGGTTGAGGATTAATCCTGACCATTTCAAGGAATAGAGAGGTGGATGCAACAACATCGCCAGGTGGTCAAGTAATGGGGCAAAGGCAGTCCATACATGTAGTTATTAGAGTAGATGGGAAATTTAATACTTGAGGATGCAGATGAAGAGGATGAGGAGAGTTGAACCAAGGAAGCCATACTTGTGGACTTGATCTCATTTTGAATCAAAAAGGAAAAGCTAGTTGGATGTGTGCAGAATAGATGCATGGTGATTTCCATTTACGCTTCACAGATGTGGCACATATTGTGTGAGTTGCAGCAGATTAGATAACTATGCCATGGGGTGGGTAGTGGATTCAAGTTTCCACAAAAAATTTCTTTTGGAGTTAATTCATAGTGCAATAAGGTGAGGGGTGACCTTGCCTTGGTTCGAGGATGTTGTGCAGATGGGTTGAATTGCAGAAGGAAGTGACGAAGATTTGGACATGCTATGCATTTTCAAGGAACAAAAGTGATATTTCAACACTTAGAGAGTTAGTGCACATGAGCATAACTAATAGATCGAATTACAGATGCACCAATAGGTTCAAAGTGAAACACTTGGACATTGTGGATGATCTCCTTGATGAAGATTGGATGACAAAATAAATAGTGATGAAAGGGTGGACAATTTCATTAGTATTTGTAAGTGGATGGAGTGACAAAGATGTGGATAGAAAAGACTAAGTTTCGACATGAATAAGCACATTTCAAGAACCAAACATGATGGTTGGAATAGCTACCCAACCAATGTAGGAATAGAGGCTAGCATTATGTGGAGACATGAAAAAGTTGGTTGAAGTAGGATGCAATAGTGTCTCACAACAATTCAACACTTAGACACTTTTCATGTTTTGATTGAGGTTGCAATAGTGGTTGAGGAAACAATAGAAAAGATCTATGTAGTAGGACAATGGTAGCTTTTGTTAGCGCAAATTCTTGCAAGGGGGGTGTTTTCTCTCCAAGATTCGAGCCCATGGCATAAATGTGAAGAAATGGGGCTTAAAGAACCTAACATATGCATTTTGTCCAAGGTCACAGCGATGAGTGCACTGTGCAACGTAAAAAAATCCATTTCAGGTTAAAATTGCAAGTAGGCGGGTGACTCCAGTATTCAACATCGAGGATCGATCGATGGAGTACATCATCGGTCAGCAGAAATTTGAGGCCAACGACGTTGCACCATGTTTAGCACAGGAATCGGTCCCACAATCTCACCGAAATGATCCAAGACATCCATCCTGGAGGAGCACATGGCACACGATCGAGCTCTATCGTAGCTTCAAACATCGCGACTTTGAAACACTTTTTCTCTACAACTGGGATCCCCGAGACGTGAAGTGCCGAAGGCGTCTGGGATTTGGGCCCACAATATTACCGAGATTTTCAAGGCCATCCGATCAGAGAGGGGCACGTGGTGCACGATTAGGCTCTATCGCCTTTTCGCGCATCGCGACTTTGAAGCACAAGGAGGAGCCTCCTCCCATCCACGAGACACGAAGTGCCGAAGGCGTTAGGGATTTGGGCCCACAATATTGCCGAGTGTTCAGGGATGTCCGATCAGAGAGGGACACGTGGTGCACGATTAGGCTCTATCGCCTCTTTGCGCATCGCAACTTTGAAGAGCAAGGATCAGCTCCCTCCCATCCACGAGATGCGAAGTGCCGAAGGTGTCTGGTATTTGGGCCCACAATATTGCCGAGATGTTCAGGGCCGTCCGATCAGAGAGGGGCACGTGTTTGAGATTCTATCCTTACACACTCCTTGTTTCAAAGTCGCGATGCGCGAAGAGGCGATAGAGCCTAATCGTGATTCTATTAGAGGAGACACTACAGAGAAAGTTCGGGAGGAGACATCTCTCCAATGTAGAAGACATATTGGTTGCACACAACTTTAGGTAGAGAGCAGTGCAGGAGGTTGCATAAGGTTGTGGACGATTGTAGTGTGAATTGGAAATTTGAGGTTTCCACTTCATAGGGAAACTTGGGGTTTCCACTTGACATAAATTTGTGGTTTCCAGTTGGCATGAAACTTTGGGTTTCTAGTAGGCTTGGTTGTTGATGGGGCACAAGTTCAGGTAGAGATTTGGGGATGCTAGATTTTGTGCGTGTTGTTGGGATTACAATGGATTTTGGTGAGGGAGGATGTAAGGCCTTCAGTGAGGAGAGCGTGTGGAACCTCCACTTGACTGACATGGATGAAGGAAAGAAATGAAAGTCAGGATTGTTGAGGTGACTCATAAAAACAGGCACACCTGTAGTTAGGAAGATCATACAACGAGCTATCTAAGTTGGATGCACTTGAGGAGGGAGGATTTGGCTAAGAGAATTGAGGAGGTGGGCCAAGAATTATATGGATGGGCGCTCCACACTTGGGGATCATGATAGGAAATAATGGGGCCTTGAGGAAAATGTCTCCATGGATTGTGACCAATGGGGGCACTCACCTTGCAGAGGTATTGGGAATACCATCCTTGGGTCTTTTCGTGTGGAGACTCAAGGTGAAAATATGTGCAGCCGACTCATGCGATGAATGAGTTGGGATGTGATCCAACAAACTGAAGAGATGGTTGGGCAAGTGAGTCACACAACGAGGAAAGTTGGTTGGTTGAATCAACCTCACCCAAGGGACGTGATGCTTCATGCACAAAACGTTAGGACTATTCGGTGAGGCAGACAAATATATATGCCAAAGTTGCGATAAAATAGAGACAACAACTCGGTGGATAACAAGTCCAAGTGTTCTAATGAAGAGAGGGGCAAGATCCCCCAAGGATCTAAGTTGCTCCACATGAGAGGATTTGTGTTTCCTTCCAAAGGTTCTATGGACATATCTAGAGAAATATATATTTGGGTTTAGTCTGGCAGGCATGAGGATTTTATGATTTGGGAAGTGCGCGTGATGGGGAAGAAGTCTTGTGATGAGGACATGAGATGAGTTTGATTGTGACAGTGTGAGGAGGACATCAGGTGATAGGGTTAGGCAATTCAAGGTGACTTGGCAACTTGTATCTTATGTATGAGCCTTCTACTCCCTTTTTTGTGCCAAACACATTGTATTGTACACTATTGTAACATATTTTATAATGAGAAGATTTGTATGGGTGGTAGGTACCTTTGGTGTCACTCAACCATACTTGTGTCTCTTTCATGTGTATGTATGTTGCTTGTTCTTGGCTTACATATTTGGCTAAGTATAGAACTTGATAATTTTATATGTTAAAGAGTGCAAGTGTAATGTAATGAAGTTCATAATTAGGTGGGTGCCTTGGTGACAAAGAGTTGGGTGAGCATACTTGACTCATGTAGCTCAAGAAATTGATATGAGAAGATATTGAGTGAAAAAGATGTAGTGTGGAGGAAGTACTCTTGACATAATTTAATCGTCAAGTTGGAAATGTTGCAGTGCCACATGATCCCAGATGTCGGGTGACTTGGGTGCACCAAGTCAAGCTAGATCCCCAAACAAATTGTGGGTGTGTGACAGTCGAGTGTTAATGCACTTGGAAACTATCCATGAGAAAGGAAGGAACATTGTAGGAAGTCATTGGGATTGTGTTAATCATGCTTGAAAAAAACAATACTAATAAAATAATACCCATGGAATGTCTATATGAAAATTATCTAAGAAGATTGAAAACTTGACTAAGTTTCTAGTCCTAAGAACATAGTCATTGGAAAACTATCATTGGAAATCTCTTGAATAGTCATCACAAAATATTTATTGAGAATTCCTAGACTACATGATATAGTGAAATTCTGATGGAGGAAAAGGATATGTCGTTTATGATTGAAATATTTTAAGAAAAATCTTAAAAATCTAACCAAGTGTCTAAATATCAAAACTAGTCATTGCAAAAACATGGATATGATAGTCATTGGGTCTATCAACTAAAAGTCAATTATGGGGACTATGATTGGGACAACCATTGGGTTAGACAAATAAAAAGTTTTTTTCCACAGGGTGCTAGCTGTAAATAGAATCACTGAAATGAGGTCTACAATAATTCCATGTGAAGAAATATGTGCAAGTGCATCATTTAGTGGAAGAAGAAACATATCCTGAACAAATGTATTCTTCTGCTGTAAAGAGAGGCGCATCATTTCAAGCACCGCATGTCGATCTACGATCTGCAAAAAAATAAAAGAGGGGATGTTGACACTGTATGAAGTGGAAGATCAAGAGCTTATGGTTGGGCAAGTTAAAAATATGGCTCTCAAGATTCTATCCTTACACACTGCATGCGTTGTTTGAGACACACTGCATGCGTTGTTTGAGATTTTGCTTTAACGATTGTTTGACATAGTCGTTAACAGTAGCGGTGTGTAATTCCTAGATACTGGGTTGAAGGACGGTGGTCGTGATTCCCTGAGATCATTGTTGTTATTGCCAGGGATTTACCAATAGATCATCTGGATACTTCCTCTTTGCGGGAAAGGAGACTTCCGTGGAAATCAAAGCCGAACATGCCAGCTAGAGCACAACACTAAAAAGGAAAGCACATGTTTTTTTTTATTCGCTTTCACATATGGATAAGTAGCGAAGATGAAATATTTTATAGAAACTTATGCCTATATCCATAAATAAGTGAGAGAGAAAAGATATAAACAACCAAGGTTGAAAGGATTCCATATAATGGGATTTGTTAAGAACTTATGTAAAGTCACATTGTAATATTTAATTATTATATTTGAAGTCATAAAAAGTTAATTTCAAGATAAATTTGAGTGGAAAGGTATTGGTATGTAATGAAAAGGTTTGTAAAGGTTTTAATGACCATTAGTATCTTTGGTTTAAACTAAGGGGTCGAAGCTATTTATAAAAGTGCGATATGTCTAAATTTTTTAACCTCAAGCTTAAATTTATTGTTAAGTGATACTTTGTTGATGTAAAGAGTTGAAGTCAAGTCAATGTCAAAAACAAGTTAAATTTATAATCAAGTTGAAGTTAAGTTAAACATCTAAAGTCAGCAAATTCAAAGCCAAAGTTCATGTATGAGTCAAAGATCCTGGTTATGTAATGAAGTCATTGAAATTGTCAATGTCAAAGGTAAATTCATGTCAAATCATGACAATACTGCTTCAATTAAGTTTGTCAAACCAAGGTCATGGGTTTTTTATTGGACCTTAATCGACTCCCACAACAAACATATTTTTATGCATGTAATTGCAAGGTGAATGAAAAAGATTGGAAGCGTAGATGAAAGAAAATAACAACAGGAAGAAGAAGACATATGAAGAATGATGAAGATTCATAGTCCATGATAAAAGAAGATGACAAAGGAAAGTACAAGCAAAATGAAGAAATAAGAAGAAGGAATCAAGCACAAGATGAAAGAAGAAGACAAAAGAAGTAGAAGACAAACTCTTAGGCATGGAAAAAATAACAAAAATGAAAAGACATATTAGAGAGAAAAGACACAAGGACAAAGAAAGATGAAGGTGTCAAACAGTTGGATTAGGTTGATGGACAATTGGTATGGATTGTTGTTTGTTATTGATGTCGACCATTGGAGAGTGATATTGTATATTGACGTCAACCCTTAGTGATTGATGTCAACCCTTGGAGAAGTCTAGTAGCGAATTTTGGTAGCACAAAGGCATGGGTAAGGGACCC
>JZKD02S2095626.1:154694-207163 GCA_000966675.3 Picea glauca
ATGGTTGATGCACTTGTTTATGGTACAGGTCGAGGTACATGTTGATCTATGGTACATGTTGGCACAATTTATTGGTATAGGTTGTTACAGGTTTTTTGGTGCAGGTTGATTGGTATAGGTTTACAACAATATATCTCACAGTGATAGTGTGATAGTGGTTCCATCATTCTACTTATATTTAAGGGTGGTTGGATGGGGCAAGGATAGGTGGTTGTAGCCACCATCTGGTTGTAGCCATAGAACATAGGGGGTTGTAGCCTCCTTCTGGTTGTAGCCAGATAATTGGGGAGTTGGAGCTTCCCTTAGGTTGTAGCCTGAGAAACTAGGTGGTTGTCGCCAGAGAACATAGAGGGTTGTAGCTGCCTTCTAGTTGTTATCTAGAGAATTGGGGAGTTGGAGCTTCCCTCAGGTTGTAGCCTTAGAAACTAGGGGTTTGGATCCCCCTTCCAGTTGTAGCTGGAGAATTGGAAGTTGGTGTTTCCTTGAATGTAATTCTTGACATATAAGAAAATCATTTCGTGATTTTCTCCCACATTGGTCTTCCACATAAATATTGGTGTACTGTGCATTGTGTGGATGTGTTTATTATTGTTGATTATGCATTGATGAATGTTAATTCTTATGATACCGTAAGATATTGATGATGAACATATGAACATGGTTGAATAAGTAAAATAATATACTTTGTGGTTTAAAGGATTAATAATTAGTATAAATTCTCATTACTGATTCACCCCCCCTCTCAGTTATCCAACAATTGGAATCAGAATAGGTTCCTTTAGGAAACCATTTAACCGCTGGAAGGATATCATGGATTATTCTGAGAATGGAGTACCACTATTTAATGGTCATAATGGTTTAAAGTATGAGATATGGAGCAGAAGGACGAAAGTATTTTTATAGGCACAAGGATATAATATTTGGCCATCAGTTGTTACAGGATATGATAGTTCAAAAAGGGAAAAGACTGCAGCCAAGAAGGAATTGAATAAGAATGACAAAATAGAAATGGATTTCATTTGGGAAGGATTACATAATCCGGTAAGAGAAAATGTTGGTAAATTTTCTTCGGTCAAAGAACTTTGGGATACGTTACATGATATATATTCTTCACCCATCACAGATTCAAAAAATGCCAAAGAAGATGCAGGTAAAGATCAAGAAGAAAGATGTTCACCATGTCAAACAGATTCAGAATATGAAGAGTACATAATCAACAAAAGTATGTTGTTTTGCTTTAATTGTGAAAAACACGAACATCTTGAAATGGAATGCCATGAAGGAAATGGGATAGAAAAACCAATTGAAAAAGAAGACAATTACGAAGCAGAATTGATCAGTGATTTAGATGAACTAAGAAAAGACAGAGATGAAAACAAGTCACTCAAGAAAGAATTGATGAAACAAAAGGAAAGTGTTCACATTTTTGAAGAATCTCAATAAGTCATCAAGAACTTAAGAACTCAACTAGAAGAAGCCAAAAATATCGAAGAAAATCTTAAAGTTCAAAAACAATATTTGGAAGCTAACACAGTAGCACAGAAGGAAGAAGCAGAAATGAGAGAGAAGATATTGACATATCATCTTAAGGAAAGAACTAATGATCTAAACCAGCTTGAGTCAAAGTTTGGTCAAGAAGAGAAAGTACTTGAAGAAGAAATAATCACATTAAAAATTCATCTTGAAGAAGCGAAGAGAACAAAATAAGTCATGAAGTCTTAGATATTAAAGAAAGAAGAAGAGGTTGAGAAGCTTGAAGAAGAAGTTGTCACATTGAGAAGTAAAATCACCAAGCTCAGTAAGAACATTGAAGAGACTGAAACATCTGTATCAGTTGTAGAGAATGACGAGAAGCACTCTAGGTTGCTAGAAAATAAGAATGAAGAAAAGAACAAGAGTTATGCAGAAGTACTCAAAGGAAGGAATCATGGTCAACCAGAATCTAAGAAAACTAATAAGGTTACATCTTCAAGAATACCATCCATGTTCAAGCCACAAAGAATATTCAATCATGATCATGATCAGTCAAGGAATAAGTTCATAAGGACTATGCCACAAAGAAGATCATTCACTCCCAGGTATGCAAATTTCTTTTATGGTCATTTCTTTTATTGTACTAACTTTGGACATAAGGTTGCAGATTGCAGGGATTTAAAAAGAAATGTTCCAGCAATAAATGCCTATGTGGCCCCACGTAACATTGAATGTTACAAATGTCATAACTATGGACACATACCTTGTGATTGTAGAATCATGATCGATACTTCCATGAAAGAGAACAATGATATCAGATATAAGAAAGTATGGATAAGAAAACAAGAAGAATAGGTGAACAAAGACCAAGTCCCATAGATCACAAGATTAACAACAAAACGAGATGAAGAAAAATCTATAGAGAAACATAAAGATGTCAGATATAGAAAGGTTTGGAAAATAAATTAAAGAAAAGAAGGACAGTTACATAAGGAACAGGTTCAAGAGATTTTACTTTCAGGTATTGTAGTGAAAGATGAATCTATAAAGAGAAAGAAAGAAGTCAGAGGTCAAAGAGATGATGAATCTACCAGTGAGGATGATGATGAATACACATCAGAGAAGGAATTGTTCTGAGCCATCGGGCTTAGAGACTTCTAGGTAATATGAATAATAGACAGGGGGAGTCTATGCGGTAGCTGAGATAGACTAGAGAACCATCCTTTGAGCAGCTTGCAGAATTTGAGTAGGCGGATTCATAGCAGTCAGTTAGAAAAAAAAGAATATGATATATTAATCAGTTGTAGTAGTGAATACTTCATGATAGTATAGTGACATATGAGTCAAAATTATGGATAGTTGTGTAGCAGAGTCTTAGATAGTATGGTCAGAGATGGATTCATAAGAACACTTAGTACGTTTGGAAAGATATATGACAATGGATGAGAACATGGATTCATAGATTGGTTCAAAGACAAAGGAACATTATCATAATGGATGATAATTACACAAGATATTTGAATTCTTATTCTTGAATGATTTTCATATATGTCAGTTGATTACACAAGGAAGCACCAATGTGTAATAACTCCAAAAGGAAACAAGTACAAGAAGACTTATATTTTTTCTACACAACATCTTGTAGAGAAGTCAAGAGAGAGAAACAAAACAAAAAATACAGGTATAAATATCATTCAGATAAGTTGTCAGATAGAGAGAACAGAGGCATGTTTCCAGGGGGAGAGATTGTCACAAGGGAAGAATGAGCGATATGAATTTAGTGTTGCATCAGAGTGACACCATTTTTAAAAGGAGAATATATTATTCATATGAAGGGAAAGAGAGTAATCCAAAGATTATAAACACAAAGAAAAATCAAAGGCATGTAGACAGGGGGAGAAATCCCAAGGAGAGTTCAGTCAGGGGGAGTAACCCCAAAGGGAGATTCCCTTTGAAATTGATGTCAAAGTGGGAGAGATAGAAACATTGATGAGGAATATAAGCATGAATGTTATCATGACTAAGTGTTGCCGTCAATGCCAAAGGGGGAGATTGTCATACAATTGGCTTAGGTTGATAGATAGTTGGTATGGATTTTTGGTTGTCATTGATGTCAACCATTGGAGAGTGATATTTTATATTGATGTCAACCCTTAGTGATTGATGTCAACCCTTGGAGAAGCCTGGTAGCGAATTCTGGAATCACAAATGCATAGGTAAGTGACCCGAGTCTCTTTGAGGTATAAGGGTATGAATATCAATGAATTTACAGGTAAGACTATTCTAGATGGATAGTACATGTCATTCCATTTATGGTGATATGTGGAATGTCACATAACTCCTCATGGTTAGAGAGTTATGGCCTTGTGAACTTGGAGAACCCTCATGAGTTATCTAGAAACCCCTAAAAGGTCAAATAAGTCAAATTACTCTAGAAACTCCTAGAATAAGTTGACTAGTCAAAGTGGGTGAATCTAGGAGTTAATCATGGGTATAGTTGTTGCATTAAGAAAATAATTAAAAATAAATTAGTTGCAACAAGAATTTTTGAGTTGGTAATTATGGTAAAGTAGTTGTGATAAGAAGATTGAATAGTCAAAGTGGTTGAACAAGAAATAAATTAATAATAAAGTTGTTGCGACAAGAAGTTAGTTAAGGGAAAAGAAGCTATGAATTGAATAATTATATAAAAGTTAGTTGCAACAAGAAGTTTTGAGTAAAGAAAAATTATTTAAATAATAAAGTAGTCAAAGTGGCTAAGTGGACAAAGTGACTAAGTGGACAAAGTTGGTTAAGTGGACAAAGTGACTAAGTGGAAAAAATGGTTAAGTGGACAAAGTGGCCAAGTGGACAAAGTTGGTTAAGTGGACAAAGTGGCTAAGTGGACAAAATGGTTAAGTGGACAAAGTTGGCTAAGTGGACAAAGTGGTTAAGTGGATACTTCTAGAGGAAGCTACTTGGAGAGTATAAATAAGAGAGCAAGGGTATCCCATTTGTATCCATTGAGCATATTGAATATATACAAGTGACTAAGGTAACCAAAGGATATCTAAGGAGACTTTTAGAGGGAAGGTGAAGTAAAGAAGGCCGAAATTCATGGGAGGATAAATTCTTTTGATGATGCTTTCTAAGATATGTTATTTACAGGTCATCTCTCCATTTTCGGAATAATTTTTTTTCTAGAATGATTTAGAAAACATATCCAAGTAACTGTGATACAAATTTCATCTTGTGGGTCATTGTATTTTGGAAGTTACACTTCGTGGAAAATAGGGTTTGTGGCTAGTCCCGAAACTACTCTAAAATAAGTGTTTCGGGTAAAAACGTCATAACTTCTTCGTAACAGATCCAAATTAAGTAAGACCAAATGTATTGGTTAGAGTAAAGTCTGTGGTATGTTGTGTACCATTTTATAAAATATACAACACATATTTTGAGCAGGGATTTCTCTACAAATTTGATCTCTAGAATAAGCTATAATTCAACAATGTATGCCATTTTTTCTATAACTCCTTTTCTAAAAGGTTCCAAGTAGTGAAACCTGGAGGAATTGCATAAAATACATTGAAGAACATTGTGTACCATTTTCATATCTTTATTCATTACAGGTACAATGTTATGATTATTGCAAGTTAGGGTTGTTGACTAACCCAAAATTAGTCATGTGAGACTAAAGTAAAGTTTGATGAAAATGCTAGTCTCTTGTTGTTAAAGTTAAGGAAGGTTTGCAGGTATGTGATAATATACACCAGGTTATAGAGTTATAAATCAGATTTGGATCATGAAATTGATGAGGGATTGTTGGTTGAGGTATGTTATAGATAGAGGTTGTATAACAATGAGGTTGTGGCACTGGTTTGATGTAATGGTTTATGGTATTGGGTTTATGAATAGAGTGATGCATTGTTAGATAACTTTCGATGGTTATATTGGTGTATGTATTTGGTATATGGTTGAGGTACATGTTGGGTACATGGTTGAGACAAGTAGTTGATGAGTTGGCACATACATGAGGTGTATAGTTGATGATGTTGGTACATCTTGATGAGTCGTAGTTGATGAGTAGTTGATGCATGATTGGTACATACTTGGTACATGGTTGGAGACACTTGTTATTAATATTGTTGACACATGGTTTATCGATGATGTAGTGTACTTGTCTTGGTATATTACTAGAAGCACATATTGATCTTAGTGATGATTATGAGTTGTTGTGTTATGCTTGGTTGATGCACATCTTGGTGATATTGCGCATATGGTTGAGAGTTGTCTTGGTGATTGATATTGGTGAGTAGATATGATTTGGTTGATAATATTGATGAGATAGGTTGTTGTGAGAGATTGTTTGGACAGGTTATTGCGAAAGGTTATTTGTATAGGTTTGGTGCATCAGTTGTTTATGGTACAGGTTGCGGTACAGGTTGATGTATGGTACAGGTTGGCACATGTTATTGGTACAAGTTGTTATAGGTTGTTTGGTGCAGGTTGATTGGTACATGTTTACAACAATATATCTCACAGTGATAGTGTGACAATGGTTCCATCATTATACTTATATTTTAGGGCGGTTGGACGGGGCAAGGATAGGTGGTTGTAGCCACCTTCCAGTTTTAGCCAGAGAACATAGGGGGTTGTAGCCTCTTTCTAGTTGTAGCTAGAGAATTGGGTAGTTGGAGCTTCCCTTAGGTTGTATCCTGAGAAACTAGTTGGTTGTAGCCGAAGAACATAAGGGGTTGTAGCCTCCTTCTGGTTGTAGCCAGAGAATTGGGGAGTTGGAGCTTCCCTCAGGTTGTAGCCTCCTTCGAGTTGTACCTGGAGAATTGGAAGTTGGTTCTTCCTTGAATGTAATTATTGACATATAAGAAAAGCATTCTTTGGTTTTCTCCCGCATTTGGTTTCCATGTAAATATTGGTGTATTGTTCATTATGTGGATGTGTTTATTATTGTTTATTAAGCACTGATAAATGTTAATTCTTATGACACGGTAAGATATTGATGATGAATAGATGAACATGGTTGAATAAGTAAAAGAATATACTTTGTGGTTTAAAGGATTAATAATTGGTATAGTTTCTCATTATTGATTCACCCCCCCTCTCAGTAATCCAACATAAACAACAATGAAAATGGCACAAGAAAATGAAAATGAAGAATAAAGCATACAAATTAATGAATGATGAAGTGAAAAAGCAAGGTAAGAATAAATAGTACCTTGTGTTCCAAAATTGAGATGAAAAAGTAGTGAATCCATGAAAAATGGCATCCTTAAGAAACGCTCCTGCTTGAATAATGTTTTTTGATGATGGAAAGAAAATGGTCTTGGTCCAATGTTTGTATAAGGGATAGATTAACTTGAAATAAAAATTTGAAATCATATGTATTTGAGTCAATGTTTATATAAGCTCTAATAAGGTAAATATACAATCAAAATTTGAATGTTGAATGTTTAGTGGTAAACCAAAAACCACTTGTCATGACAGAGAAAAGTTTGTGGTCAGCTATAAACCACTTGATACAATGTATGGTTTGTGGTAATATGAAACCACTTGAAAATTTTAATGGTTGAGGGTAACCCAAAAAAAACCAGAGTGTGGTTATGGGTAATCCAAAGAAAACTCATAATTTGGTTACGGGTAAGCCAAAGAAAACCTAGGATGATGACTAATGATGATGTAGGGGAGTGAAAATATTTGTGATTGAAGAATTTTTGTTGAACCATGTACAAGAAAAAGGAATTATAGAGAATTGGTTGATGCAATGGTTGGTGAGCCATGTATCTTGGTGGATGGTAACTTTTTAATATGGAATTAGGGCTGAAACAATCACAATGTTTATGTTTTATGGGTACAAGATGAAAACTAAAAAAGATTGAGGATGAAGAATGAACAAGACCAAAGATGTGAAAGAAACAAAGGATGAAGACAAAAGTTCAAAATATGAAGAACGTGAAAGATAGAAAATGAAGACAAACAAAATCAAAGGCAAATATCATAGAAATGAGAATGGGAGCATTTCAAGAGAGAGTTGAAGAGACAAAGGATGACATATTGAGATCACAAGTATTCATTAAGGATGAGTATGAAGGATTAAGTCATACTTGTGAATCAAGAATAATGTTTAAATTATATGATGTCTTTATAATTATGTATACCAAACATAGAAGTTTATGTAAGAATTAGAGATGAGGAGAAAAGATAGATGTTCGATATTAATAATTGTTGAGAGATTCATGGAAATATTTAAAAGAAGATACCATTGGAGATAGTTATGCACATGGTTGAACTAAATATATAATTACGACATAGTTGTTATGGTCACCTATTGTTGTATAAAGGGATAGACTTTACAATAGAAATACACATGGAAATGGATTAATTGAATAAAATTTTCCCCTTCGGGTGTTTCTTGAGTGTAAACTCCCAATATCCCTTGCTTCATATATAGTTGTGTATAGTTGCTAATGTTATTTAAACCAACAATAAAAAGGAATAAACAAGTCTAAGATGATTATAAAACATTCATAGTGTCTTTACAACAAGTAATGCATCCAATGCATTTTATTCTAATCAACATGTGTAAATATGATTTGCAATGGTGATTTTTTGTTTCTATATGGTCATTACATGTTGTATAACAATTATTTACTATAAAGTCCAAAAACACGTAATGATACAAGGTACATGAATTCATCTCATCATATTTTGACCCATGACATTATTCCTACTTTTTTTATTCATAACATGGAAATAAAGTTTTATTAGTCCCTGCCAAAGGCGTAGAGGGACTATAACGATCGATAACTCGTTCACTTCATATTAATATGTCCTTTGACTATAAATTGTCGCATCATCTGTATTGTTCGAACTACAGAAGTAAAAACATTATTTTTTATATATTAAAAAGAACCTCATATGTCATTGTCTCATTGGAGAATAGATTCGAAGTCTTATTTCTAGCTTCGTTGTTCCGAATGTTGTAAATGTTTAGATATCCAAACTTTTGAGAATAGACACTTTTTTAAATTTTTTTAATTTTTATTGAAATATTTACATACCAAAAGTTCTGAGCATTGACGCTCTTTTTTTATGTTTTTATTATTTCTATTTGTATTTAAATGTTTACATACCGAAAGTTTTGAGCATTGACATTCTTTTTGAGGTACTTGAATAGGCCTAACAACTTAAATGTTTACATAGCACGAGGCCCTTAAACAGGCCTGAGAGCTTAAATGTTTGCATAGCATGAGGCCCTTAAACAACCCTTACAACCTTAAATGTTTACTTAAATAGGCTTCTCACAATACATTTTTCCTCGATTTTTTCCATACAATGTGGCAGTGAATTTGGAAAATATTGTTTTCCACCGCCAGTTGCATAGCCATCATATGTTTCATACATATTCTATGCTTGAAATGAAATTTAGTCATCGTTGAAGATACATATATTGTTTATTGGTTCACTAGTTGCTTCTTGTTTTTTGGTTCGTTGGTTGCTGCTTCTTGTTGTTTGGTTCAACTTTTCAAGGTTGAGGTCCTCCACCTGTAGTTGGACCTGTTGGTGCTTGTTGCTTGCTTTTGTTTGCTTCAACTTTGAAAGGTTGGGGTCCTGCACCTGCAGTTGGAGATGTTGTTTGACTTTGTGGGGTTCAATTCCTACACCCACAATTCGACCTATACTTCTGTCATTCATCATTGCCGAGTAAGTTTTGATACCATAATTTGAATCATATTTGTTGTTTGTTGTTTGTTTTTTGCAAGTAAGAATGTTTAAGTATTTCCACTCACATGGTCATCATATTTTTATGATTTCTTCAATGCTTGGAATGAAATTTGTTCATCATTGAAGATACATATATTGTTTACTAGTTCAATGATTGTTTCTTGTTAGTTGGTTCATCGGTTGCTTGTTGTTGTTGTTTGGTTCAAGTTTGCAAGTTTGAGATCCTACAACTACAATTGGGCATGTTGGTGCTTTCTCACTGGTTTGTTGCTTGCTACTTTCTTTTGTTTTCTTCAACTTTGCAAGGTTGGGGTCTTGCACCAACAGTTGGAGCTGTTTTTTTCACTTTGCAATGTTCAGGTCCTGCACCCGCAAGTGGACATTGTCAGACAATTGGCTTAGGTTGAAGGATAGTTGGTATGGATTGTTGGTTGTCATTGTTTTCAACTATTGGAGAGTGATATTGTAGATTGATGTCAACCCTTGGAGAAAGCCCGGTAGCAAATTCTGGTAGCACAAAGGTTTGGGTAATGGACCCAAGGTTTTTTCATGTATAATGGTATGAGTTTTAATACATTTGAAGGTAAGACTATTCTATATGGATAGTACATGTCATTCAATTTCTTTTGGTATGTGGAACGTCACAGAAATCCTCACGGTTAGAGAGTTACGACCATGAGAAGTTGGAGAACCCAGGTTTGGGTAATGCATCCAAGTTTTCTTGATAGATAATGGTATGAGTTTTGATATATTTGAAGGCAAGACTATTCTAGATGAATAATACATGTCATGCCATTTCTGGTGGTATGTGGAACGTCACATAACTCCTCACGGTTTGAGAGTTATGGCCTTACAAAGTTGGAGGACCCTCATATGTTGGCTTGAAGCCCCAAAAGGTCAAAGAAGTCAAAGATCTTGCAAAGAAGAAATTATTATTTAAATGATAAAGTAAAGTGACCAAGTCAAGAAGGATTATTTAAAGAATAAAGTGAAGAGATCAAAGAAGATTATTTAAATGTTAAAGTGAGGTGACAAAGTCAAGGAGGAATATTTAAATGATAAAGTAATGGAGAAGTTTCTAATTATGGAAAGTGGTTAACCCTAAAAATGAGGAAAATAGGTTAAGTGACCTATAAATGGGTTAAGTGACCTAGAATATGGGTTAAGTGACCTAGAAGATGGAGAGTATAAATAAGAGGCAACACTCTCTCATTTTACATAACACTTGAACATATTGAATATCTATAGGTGACTAAGGTAACCAAAGTATATTTAAGCCAAATTTCAGAGGGAAGGTGAAGAAAAGAGTGTCGGAATTCAAGGGAGGATAAATTCTTTTGATGATGCTTTCTAAGGTATGTTATTTACAGGTCATCTCACCATTTTTGCAATAACATTTTTTATAGAATGATTCAGACCGTGATATTGATATTCCATTGAGGAAACATATCCAAGTATATGTGGTAACAAATTAAGCTTGTAGGTCATTGTATTTATGGAGTTAAACTCCTTGGAAAATAGGGTTTGTGGCTAGTCCTGAAACTAGTCTAAAACAAGTGTTTCGAGTAAAAACGTCATAAATTCTTCATAACAGATAAAAAAATAGTAAGAGAAAATGTGTTGGTTAGAGTACAATATGTATTATGATGTGTAACATTTTTAGATTGATTGAACAAAAATTCCGTGCAGGGCACGCTCTACAAGGTCGCTCTCTAGAATAAGCAAGAATTCAACAAGGTATGCCATTTTTTTTATAACTCCTTTTCTGAGAGATTTCAAGTAGTGACAGTTGGAGGAATTTCATAAAACACACTGAAGAAAATTGTATATCAGTTTCAGATCTTTATTCATTACAGGTATATAGTTATGATTATTTCAAGTTAGGGTTGTTGACTAATCCAAAACTAGTCATGTGAGACTAAAGAAACGTTTGATGAAAATGCTATTCTCTTGTTGTTAGAGTTCAAGAAGGTTTGTAGGTATGTGATAATATACACCAGGTGTATTACAGAGTTACAAATCATATTTGGATGATGATATTGATTAGGGATTTTGGTTGAGGTACATGTTGGGTACATGGTTGAGACAAGTAGTTGATGAGTTGGCATATACATGAGGTGTATAGTTGATGATGTTGGTACATATTGATGAGTAGTTGATACATGATTGGTACATACTTGGTACATGGATAAAGGCACCTATTTGTAGTATTGTTGACACATGGTTTATGGATGATGTATCATACTTGTATTGGTATATTATTAGAAGCACATATTGATCTTGGTGATGATTATGAGTTTTTGTGTTATGGTTGGTTGATACACATCTTTGAGATTTTTCTTGGTGATTGATCTTGGTGAGTAGATATGATTTGGTTGATAATCTTGATGAGACAAGTTGTTGTGATAGGTTGTTTGGATAGGTTGTTGTGACACGTTGTTTGTATAGGTTTGGTGCATGGTTGATGCACTTGTTCATGGTACAAGTTTCATATAGGTTTGGTACATGGTTGATGCACTTGTTCATGGTATAGGTTTTATACAGGTTTGGTGAATGGTTTATGCACTTGTTCATGGTATAGGTTTTATACAGGTTTGGTGCATGGTTGATGAACTTGTTCATGGTACATGTTTTGTACATATTGGTGCATGGTTGATGCACTTGTTTATGGTATAGGTTGATTACAGGTTTATTGGTACAGGTTCAAAGCAGTATATCTCACAGTGATAGTGGTTCCATCACTCTACTTATACATCAGGGTGATTGAATGGGGCAAGGACATGTGGTTGTATCCACCTTCCGGTTGTAGCCAGAGAACATAGGGGGTTGTAGCTAGAGAATTAGGGAGTTGGATATTCCCTCATGTTGTAGCCTAAGAAACTAGGGGGTTGGAGCCTCCTTCCAGTTGCAGCTGAACAACAAAGGAAGTTGGTGCTTCCAATGAATGTAATTCTTCAAGACATATAAGAAAAAGCATTCTGTGGTTTTATCCCATTTTCGTTTTGTTAGAATATGAAATATGCGTGCTCATTTTACCATTGAAAATACCCTTGTCACCCAACCATAGGCCAAAGCCACCCTCCGAGCACCTTAACCTTGACAGAGAATCACTCCAAAAGAAATCCCTAGGCTAGATAGCCAAACAAAGGGTAGCGCACCTTTCCCCAAGGATAGCACATCAACAAAGGATGATAAGATGTTCCAAACCCTAGTCAAGAGATAGTCCAAGACAAAACATAACTGCTAGCTACAGCAGCTACACCGACATCTCTCCTCAAACCTGCACACAAGACTGGGTGTTGTAGTGCTCACCAGTTGTTGCTCTGCAATTATGAGACTATGACAAATGAGAGACTGGAGCCATGTATTTATAGTATTCCTACCTAATTGCTTGGGCCCACTTCTTATTCTGGGTATCTGTCTGTTTAGTATATTATTATTTCTTCCGGCCGACTTCTTCTCTTAGAGGCTAATAACCTAATATACATTATCCTCTTGATATGACAAGTCTTCTAGGGTTATTAGCCAACTCATTAGGGTTTCTTCTTGCTTCCCAGAGTATTCTATTATCGTTAGGTTCACACATGGAGGTAAATACCTCCCACAAATACCATAATATCAACGCTCCCTCCTAGCTAGGGAGGTAATACAGGTAATGGTCTTGAGCACAAAAACATACCATTCACCCAATAGCATCAACATAGTTGTATGGACTAGAACATGAGAATCATCATCATCATCAGTGTCATCAGCTACATCATCTCTTGAAACCATACTCTATCTGAGTAATCAGACATGATGCTCACTCCATAGAGTGATACAAGACCCATTCTTCTAATCTAGAAGGGTAAATGCTCTGAACCATTTTCCGTCTGGAAAATCTATGTTCACCATTCATTTGGCTGATGATTATCTTCAATAAACTGCTGATAGTCTTCAAGGCAATCATAACAAAAATAGAACACAACTGTTTCTATACATAGTAGTACATAGCTACAATCCAGTGGTGCACTACCGCACCAATTAACACACAAGTACTTGATCAACAACATATAGTCATGAACAATGGAACATATCCACCATAGCAGTATACATCTACTGTCATGCACTTTTCATAAAAAACATTTGATAACAACCAGCACAGAAACAATGTTATGATATAAACTGAATCATCTGGGCCAGTATTTCACTCACATCTGTGAGATCTAAAAGAATATCTTCCCTCAGAGTAGAACAATGAGATATCTGGACTATTCTTCTCAAGCAAGGAAGAATAATTATGTTGTCTTCTGAACCTAGACCATTCCCCACCTTGGGCCATTCTTCCTACACTAATCAAAGTGCACCTTGGAGAGAATGTATAACCCTAAGGAATGTTGAGCCTAGACCATTCCACACCCTGGGCCATTCCTCCTACACTAATCAAAGTTCACCCTGGAGAGAATGTATAAACCCTAAAGAATGCATGTACCTAATTGTTGAGCCTGGAACATTCCCCACCCTGGGCCATTCCTCCTACCCTAATCAAGGTGCACCCTGGAGAGAATGTATAAAACCTAAGGAATGACTATCTGGATCATTTCCTCTGTTAACCACAAGAGGAAAAGACTGCCCTGTATCAACCTCCAAAACGGACCATTCCTCATGTTAACCACAATGAGAAATCATTCTCCGACGAGGTGAGCCAGTCTTCTTGAGTAACCGTCAAGAAGAAGACTTCCCTAGACCACTCCCCATGTTAACCACAATGGGAAGTTGATGTCTATTATACATCAACAATCTGGACCATTTACCATGTTAACCACAATGGGAAATTGTTGTCCGTTAGAAATCTCAATCCACTTTCCAAACAGGAAAGCATCTGTCCAAGATGGACTATTTTTCAATGAATGTCTTCAATAATATTTTCAGTGCTCCCTCCCAACCTGGGAGTCATCTCTTCCTTTTTCAATAAGTAAGTCATTTCCATGAGCTCTAGCTTGAGTATGCAAGCTCTTTCATCTTGGATAGAAGCTTTACCAAAATGTCTGCTTATCTGCTCATCTGTGGAGATTTGTATTGGAGAACCACTTTCTCCTTTCTGGACTTCATCACAGATAATGTAATGCTTGATTTCAAATGTACTTTAGTATGGAACACTGTGAAGGATTTATGTAGCTCTAAATAATAGAGTATATCATTGTTGGAAAACTGGAAGATTTCCATGTGGTACTTCTTCTGTCATCATGAGATCTAATCTACTGAGTAATCATCTAGATGTTATAGGATATCTTCACCATGCTTCTCCTGTGCACTGGAGGTTCTCCACCAAGTTATATTCTTTTATTTGCATACAAGGGTCTCTTTCTTATATGCCTCAAAGTCTTGAAATTGCTCTTCATACGCTCTTTATTCAATTTCTTTGGAGATTTTTTTTTGCATTCATCTGATGTAGAACTCCAACTCATGGATGTTGCGGATGATATAATGACTCATGTAGAGATAATTCTGATTTACTGGAACAAGTAATCATCATAGTATTCTCCCTCCATCTAGGAGAACCTCTAATTTTGGATCTCGCAATGCTTTCATTCATAAGTCTTCCATACACTGTTCTTCATTACGACTTTTAGTTCCTATGCTTGATTGCTTTTATTGAGTTTATATCAGGCTGACAATCTCGTGATTCTTGATACAATGACTGGTTGTCCCGGATTCTCTTTCTTTCTTGGAATCTTCATGTGTTTCTTTAGTTCTCGGGTCCATGGAGTTTCTTATATATTCCATGCCCCAAAGATTCCATCGTAGGATCACGGATGTGGATGGACAACCAGGAATACTTTAAGGCTTCTCTTTGAAGAATACGTACTATCTTTCATGGCTTCTATCATGGATATATACTTCATCATCTTCAATGGATCATAGGATTAGCTCCCTCCTAATCCTTGCTTCATGTATGAGTGCATATAATCAACTCCATTCGTCTAATGGAGTCCACACTTCCATCTGCATCCTTATTGTCTTCTACAATATATAATTGGCTCTCTTGTCTAACAAAGTCCATGCTTCCGTCTTGTTGTCTTCTACAAAACATCATAAGTCTTTTTCCAATTTCCTCTTGGTTGTTGACTTCTTCATGATTGATTTGGATTATCTTGCAATAGCTTCCACATGATTTGTATTTCATCCTTTCATGTGTATTATCTAATGGTATCCATTCTTATCTTGTTGTTCTTCCATAGGTATAGTTTTTCTTGGAACACATTATCTTCCAAGAGATAGATATACAAGATATGTACAAAGACGATGCAAACAAGATATGTACAAGAAATAAGAAGAGTTTTGTTACCTTTAGAAGTAGAAGTCTCTTCCATCCTGCTTAGTCTTCTTTGTAGGTTCCTTTTCTTCAGAAATTGATGCTTTGTGTTTCTCCTTCCTTTTCTTTAGCTCGGGACAATGAATATTGTAGTGACCATACTTTCGACAGTTGAAGCATTGTACTTCTGAAATGTCTTTCTCTTGATTTGGCTTCCTCCTTGAACAAAACTTCCTTTTGTTCCTGAAGTTCTTGAATCTTTTTGTGGAGGCTTGATCATCGTACTTCTTTTGGGGTTTCTATTTTGCACTGATCCTTGATTCTTCTTCAGCACAACAAGTCCAAAGTTCTACAAATTTTGGATACTCCTTTCTTGTGTTCATGCTTGCGGCAAATGCATCCCACGTCTTAGGAAGACCATTGAGTACTAAGTTTACCAACTCCTTCTCTGAGATGATTTCTTCAATATCTTGTAGTTGATCTCTTAACTAAGAGATTATCACAAAGTATGATGTTATGCTGTCGTCATCATTCATTTTCATGTCACAGAGCTCATTCTTCAGACTCATTACTTGTCTAATGTTTCTGACTGAGAAGAGATTTGTTAGGGCATTGTACATCTTCTTCAATGATTCAATATGGGAGACGTAGGGTATCAAGTGGTATTTTATAGATTCCACTATGATACTCATAGCATTGATATCACTTGTCTTTGAACTTCTCCATAGCTGCAACATTCTACGATTCCTTCTCTTTTCCTTCTTCAAACTCTGGCTTCACGATCTTTTCTTTCACGATATCTAGTACTTTATTCTTGGTAAGGATGAGGTCAATCCTTGTCTTCCATGCTTTGAAGTTAGAGGCTCCATCTAACTTGTTTTCTATCTTCATAGAGTAAGTCATAGTTGCTTGACTTGGTCAACCCTAGATTTGACCAAAAATTCAAACTTCACGTCTTGGATTTCTAAGAGTACCAGGAGATGTGCTAGGCTAGGGCGCACTGATCTATCCAGATATTAGGTCAATATATTCACTTAAGGTACCTCAATGAGAGGATTATGGTTTCTGCAACTGCTCCTACTAGTAACCCTAGCGACAGTGTCTTGGAAGCTACTTCTGCTAGTAACCCTAACGGTAGTTCCTCAATAAGATCAATATCCTAGCGGCTATGTTTCCTTCCAGTGTTTAGATTGAATGAAGGAGGTGTTGGCCCATAACCTGTTATAATATGAAAATTTTGTGCTTGTTTTACCATTGACAATACCCTTGTCACCCAACCATAGGCTAAAGCTACCCTCCGAGCACCTTAACCTTGACAGAGAATCACTCCGGAAGCAAACCCTAGGCTAGATATCCAAACAAAGGGTAGCACACCTTTCCCCAAGGATAGCGCATCAAAAAAGGATGATTAGATGTTCCAAACCCTAGCCAAGAGATATTTCAAGACAAAATGTAACTGCTAGCTGCAACAACTGCACCAACATCTCTCCTCAAACCTGTGCACAAGACTGGGTATCACAGTGTGCACCAGTTGTTGCTCTACAATTCTGAGACTGTCACAAATGAGAGACGGACACCCTGTATTTATAGTATTCCTAGCTAATTGTCTGGGCTAACTTCTTATTTTGGGTATTTGTCTATTCAGTATATTATTATTTCTTCTGGCCGACTTCTTCTCTTGGAGGCTAATAACCTAATATAAATTATCTTCTTGAGCCAAAAAGTCTTCTAGGGTTATTATCCAACTCATTAGGGTTTCTTATTGCTTCCCAGAGTATTCTATTCTTGTCAGATTCGCACGTGGAGGTAAATACCTCCCGCAACTACCATAATATCAACAGGTTTTCCACGTAAAACACTGGTGCATTGTTTATGTGTATGATTGTTCATTTGTTCATTGCTTATTTACTCTGTAGTTATTGGATGATAATGCTACATTGATATAACTCTTGTATTATATGTTTAAAAATGATTAAATTTCTCTATTACTTATTCACCCCCCCTCTCAGTAATCCAACAATTGGTATCAGAGTCGGTTCCTTCATGAAATAGTTTAACCATTGGAAGAAGATCATGGATTATTATGAGAATGGAGTACCAATGTTTAATGGTCAGAATGGTTTTAAGTATGATATGTGGAGCATAAGGACGGAAGAATTTTTATAGACACATGGACATTATATTTGGCTATTAGTTGTTACAATATATGATAGTTCAAAAAGGGCAAAGACTGCAGCCAAGAAGGAATTGAGGAAGAATAACAAAATAGCAATGGATTTCATCTGGGAAGGATTACCTAATCCAGTAAGAGAAAAGGTTGGTAAATGTTCATCAGCAAAATAACTTTGGGATAAGTTACATGACATATATTATTCACCCATCACAGATTCAAGAAATGCCAAAGACGATGTAAATACAAAACAAGAAGAAAGATGCTCATCATGCCAGACAGATCCAGAAGAGGAAGAGTATGAAGAAGCAGAAGTTGATTACAAAGAAAAATTGATCAATGCAATTAAATATCTAAAGAAAGAAAGAGAAGAAAACAATTCATCCAAGAAAGAATTGATGAACCAAAAGAAAATTGTTCAAGGTTCTGAAAAGGATTAGCAGGTCTCCAAGAATTTAAGAGATCAACTAGAAGAGGCCAGAAGAATTGAAGAAACTCTAGAATATCAAAAGAAATGTTTAGAAGCCAACATAGCAGCACAAAAGCAAGAATAATAAAAGAGAGAAAATATACTGATGGATCATCTCAAGGAAAGAACCAATGACTTAAACCAACTTGAGGAAGAGTTTGGTCAATTAGAGAGAAGATTGGAAGAAGAAATAATTACATTGAAAATCCAACTTGAAGAAGCAAAGAGAACATAAGAGGTTATGAAGTCTCAGATAATGAAGAAAGAAGAAGAGGTTGAGAAGATTGAAGAAGAAGTTGTCAAATTGAGAAGTAAAATCTTCAAGCTCAACAAGAACATTGAAGAGACAGAAACATCCACATCAGTTATAGAGAATGAAGAGAAGCACTCTAGGTTTCTAGAAAAGAAAAATGAAGAAAACATAAAGAGTTATGCATAATTACTCAAAGGAAGAAATCATGGTCAACCATAATCTAAAAAAACTATTGAAGATAAATATTCAAGAATACCATCCTTGTTCAAGCCATAAAGAAGATTCAATCATGATCATGATCAGTCAAGGAAAAAATTCAGAAGGACTACACCACAAAGAAGATCATTCACTCCCAGGTATGCAAATTTATTTTGTGGTCATTGTTTTTATTGTACTAACTTTGGACATAAGGTTGCAGATTGTAGGGATTATAAAAGAAATGTTCAAGCAATAAATGCCTATGTGGCCCCACATAACATTGAATGTTACAAATGTCATAACTATGGACACATAGCTAGTGATTGTAGAAGCATGATCGATACTTCCATGAAAGAGAACACTGATATCAAATGTAAGAAAGTGTGGATAAGAAAACACGAAGAATACGTGAACAAAGACCAGGTCCCAGAGATTGAAAGATTGACAATAAAATGAGATGAAGAAAATTCTATAGAGAAAGAGAAAGATGTCAGATATAGAAAAGTTTGGAAAATAACTGAAAGAAAAGAAGAACAAGTAAATAAGGAACATGTTCAAGAGATTGTACTTTCAGGCATTGTAGTGAAAGATGAATCCACAGACAGAAAGAAAGAAGTCAGAGCTCAGAGAGATGATGAATATACCAATGAAGATGATGATGAATACACATCAGAGAAGGAATTGTTCTGAGCCATATGACTCAGTGATTTGAAAATAGTGGGCTGACTTGTTATGCTATGTAAGCACCCTCTACTTCATTAGAATAAAACTTTTTAGGACCTTGCTCAATGTGTTAAAATATGCAAGAAGTTTTATGTGTCAATTTCATGCATCTTCTTTTAAATGTTCATGTGTGAGGAAATTTTATTTTAAATGGTTAAATATGTATTTTAAATAATTACACAGGAAAGATAACTTGCAGCAACTAAACCATCAAACTCACAACAATAACAAGATGATAAAGGAGTTCACCCCTCTCTGGGCTACGTCTCCTTGAGCCTCCATCAATGGACTTGGCTCTTTGAGATTAGTTTGTCAAAGATTCTTTTACAAGATTCTTCTCAACTCTAATGGAAATACATACTATACCATTGGGTTCAGAATACATAAAAACCCCAAAAATGACTAATAGAACTCAGAAAACGGATCATGGCTCATCCGGGCATGACCTCTTCTACATGTGGTCTTGAGCTTCTCTGAGCTTCCTTGTGGCAAAAACACATGTAAAAGTCCTCAAAAGCCTCTGAAACCTATCCCAATGTGTTCAAAGCATAAAAATTAGCCAAAATGACTATTTAGTCATGGAAAACAAACTTGTACTCATCTGAGCATGACCTCAATCAATGAGGGCTTCAAGCTCCCTGGAGCTCTCTGAAACTTCAATGGTGAAAAAACCTACAAATAAGTCTTCAAATGCTTTTGAAAATATTGCCAATGGATTCAGAACGTCCAAAAACCCCTAGCTGGGCTTTTTCGGCACCTCATTTGGCCAAAAGATGAACAAGTTAGGCCTCCTGCCATTTTCCTCCTTCAAGCTTGTTGTCTCTGGTTCACCAAAATGCACCTCTGTGTGCCCAACCTAGCACACATGCTCATTTTCGTGCTAAAACCTAGCACTGACGTGCAACCAAAAAATGGGAGAAACTGTCGAACAATTAGGGCACACCTAGCCCCTAACCACCTAGGACCGTGGTCATGTGGGTCATAGGACCGCGCGAATATACAAAAAGGGCTAAAACCCAAAGCAAATGGTTATGCACCAAGTGTCGGGCGCGTGGTTAAACCGTTTAAACTCCCGCGCATAAATTTTGTGTGGAGAAGGGTCATATGGTATGGTTTATGCGACCGAGGGCTAACCGTTTGAAACGTGCACCAAAATTTGTGGACAGGTCATATTCCATAGTACGCAAGACTGCAGGCTGGGGCTAGGCCCCAGCCCGACCCCCCGCGCCAAGTTAACCATAACACAAATTTAAATAAATATAAAAAAATATAGTGTTATGGTGGCACATTGGTTAGTGGCCTTTGTAAATACTTTGCATGCATGTGGAGGTCGTGGGGTCGAGTCTAGTGGACTCCATATAAATTTTAAACAACCAAACCAATAACAAGGTGCCACATGGCACCAAACCACTTACCAAAATGATGCTACGTGTCACAATAGGATTCATCCAAAATATGACAATTAATGAATGCCATGTCACCAACCACAACCTCAGCGTACGGATGTGCCACGCCCTCATACGACCTCTGCCACATCAGCATTCGTACGGACTGTACAGTCAACACATTTTTTTTTTGCATGTTTGACGATTCGAACAGAATGCGATATCTCTCTTGTATGCCGTCCGTTTGAAGCCAAATGAGTTGCGTTGGGTTCGTGACGACAAGGGCTATGCACCCATTCTTTTTGAGGAAATTCTAAGAACTTTGATTTTTGAGCTAAATTTTGACCCCTGGTCCAGATTCTGATCATGCCTTCCCACTGAAAGGATTTTGGATCCACAAAAGATTATGATTATCTGCCTGAGCTTCAATATTCTTCTGCTTTCAAGTTCTATCAATTTATTCTACTTGAAAAGTCTTTTTGACAATCACCTAGATACCTTGATATGCCTTGCACTGTAACTAGCTATGTCCCTCAACCACTATCCTCTGGCTGCTGACCCACTGTTCTCTTTGTTCTTGGAATACTTCCAACCTTCCCACTGAGAATCAAGTCCCTCTTGTGAACTTTTTGGAATCAAAACAATCCACTCTACAATGGCTACAAAAACTTTCCTGCGACATCTTGTCACAAACCAAGAAAACCATCAATCTTGAAAACAAATTTATACAAGACTAAAAATGATGCCAACAAAGTCTTTTGCTCTTCAAGAAAATGGTCGCATATTGTACTTCATCAAAGCACATGGCGTTTTCCTGCATCTTGGTGTACTCAAAGTTAACTTACAATCCAACAAACACCATCGACTAAACATAAGTCGAAAAACATGATCGACACACATAGTTGTCAAGACAACATCGACACAAGCCGAGACTCATTTGAAACATATAAACCTTCCCAAAATGACAAGTTGACATTCGTGATACACAATCGTGTTACAATCATGAGTCATTCATGATGAACTATGACCAGGTTCACTGCTTACACATACACAAAAACACATGCATGTGCATAGCTCTTCAACTCTCCTTCAAGTACAAACATAAGTACACAAACCAAAAACATGTGGGTACATAAGATCTGAATATGAAAAAGATATATGGCTGTAATAAGTGAACATCATACCCCTCTTTTACATCCTCCTAGTGAAGTTGTGCAACTAACAATAATGCCTTCAAATGAATTGCATTCACATGCAACTTGCATCATACAAGTTGTGATAAACTTCTGCAACTTGTCATACTCTCCACATAAATGCATACATAAGGCTGAAATGTGCATCTACAACAGAAAAATGCAAGCTTTACTTGCTCAAGAAATCCAACCATTTCTTACCAAGCCAACTCAATGGTGATTTTTTTTGCTGAAAATCGTCCTCTTGTGAATCATCTTGACTCACATCAATGATGGAATCTCCTCTTCCATTCTTGCCAATCTCTTTATCCATCTACTACTTGTGTTGTGGATGAGTGGTTGGATGCAATGTCCAACATTGGTCAATGAGATGACCCCTCTTATGGCAATGAGTGCAAATCTTTTGCATCCTCTTTTCAAGTTGTCTTTGCTTATAAAGTTTCCTGAAAGTGGTCAATCTTTTCCAACATTTTTAAATATGATGGTTATATAAACCACAATATGTACATGGAATTTTTATTCCATTTTTACATGCAAATTTATCATGTTTAACATAATCAAAAGCAACTGAATGATAGGCAGAATTATACCTTGAACATTCACCTTTATCGCCTCTTTGAGGAGGTGAATTTGAAGAGTTACAAGCTCTCTTTTGAAGACCAACAACAATGTGCTTGTCCTCATCGCTGTCACAACTCTTTTGTTTCATATATTTTCATTCATATTGAACACATACTTTGCATGCTTGAGGGATCGAACTTGAAACAAAATTTGTTCTTGTAACTTTTTCCCTTGTCTCCTCAACTTTGGAATTTGCTCCATCTCTTTGTTCATATCCAAGAACACAATACTTGGGTCTCTCCTCAACAATGCTCAACAATGCCTTGTGCATGCTTGCCTAACCCTTTACCTTCATAGCCCATTTTTAACAATAACTTGGACCCTATTCCTCTTGTGTGATTTTCAAAAACACCAAAGCATTCATCTTTAGAGGAATTTGAAGATAAACTAACATTACATACCTCATGTTCATGCATGTACTTGGTAAGGGTTTCTTTTGCCTCATGGAGTTGAGTCTCCATCTCATGCATCTTTTCAAGAAGCTGGTCTTTCTCCTTCTTCATGGCCATCAACTGCTCTTGAAGGACAATGCTCTCTTCTCTATATTCCCACAACTCTTGTACCATATCTCTCATGGTTACAAACTCCTTCAACATCTCTTTTTCAAAGAAATTGGATAATGAATATGTATGAGAACTATCAATGTTTGAAGCTTTCTCCATCCTTGCAAGATATCAACTTCAACACAAAACTTGCACAATATTACCAACATCTAAATCTCTAGCTATCAATGGAAATCACATGAGAAAAAACTATGCTCTGATACCACCTGATCTAAAAATAGTGGGCTGACTTGTTATTCTATGCAAGCACCCTCTACTTCATTAAAATAAAACGTTTTAGGACCTTGCTCAATGTGTTAAAATATGCAAGAAGTTTTATGTGTCAATTTCATGCATCTTCTTTTAAATGTTCATGTGTGAGGAAATTTTCTTTTAAATGGTTAAATATGTATTTTAAATAAATACACAGAAAATATAACTTGCAGCAAATAAACCATCAAACTCACAACAATAAAAAGATGATAAAGGAGTTCACCCCTCTCTGGGTTATGTCTCCTTCAGCCTCCATCAATGGACTTGGATCTTTGGGATTAGTTTGTCAAAGATTATTTTACAAGCTGCTTCTCAACTCTAATGGAAATACAAACTATACCATTGGGTTCATAATACATAAAAACCCCCAAAATGACTAATAGAACTCTGAAAACGGATCATGGCTCATTCGAGCATGACCTCTTCTACATGTGGTCTTGAGCTTCTCTGAGCTTCCTTGTGGCAAAAACACATGTAAAAGTCCTCAAAAGCCTATGAAACCTATCCCAATGTGTTCAAATCATAACATTTAGCCAAAAATGACTATTCAGTCACAGAAAACAAACTTGTACTCATCTGAGCATGACCTCAATCAATGAGGGCTTCAAGCTCCCTAGAGCTCTCTGAAACTTCAATGGTGACAAAACTTATAAAATAAGTCTTCAAATGCCTTTGAAAATAGTGCCAATGGATTCAAAATGTCCAAAAACCCCTAGCTAGGTTTTTTTGGCACCTCATTTGGCCAAAAGATGAAGAAGTTAGGCCTCCTGCCATTTTCCTCCTTCAAGCTTGTTGTCTCTGGTTCGCCAAAACGCACCTCTGTGTGCCCAACCTAGCACATATGCTCATTTTCGTGCTAAAACCTAGCATCAATGCGCAACCGAAAAATGGGCGAAACTGCCAAACGGTTAGGGCGCGCCTAGCCCCTAACCGCCTAGGACTATGGTCATGTGGGTCACAGGACCACGCGCATATACAAAAAGGGCTAAAACCCAAAGCAAACGGTTATGTGCCAAGTGTCGGGCGCGTGGTTAAACCGTTTAACCTCCCACGTGAAAATTCTGTGTGGAGAAGGGTCATATGGTATGGTTTATGCGACCGGGGGCTAACCGTTTGAAATGCGCACCAAAATTTGTGGACAGTTCATATGCCATAATACACAAGACCGCGGGTTGGGGCTAGGCCCCAACCCGACCTCCTGCGCCAACTTAACCATAACACAAATTTAAATAAATATAAAAACATATAGTGTTATGGTGGCACGTTGGTTGGTGGCCTTTGCAAATACTTTTCCTGTGCGTGGAGGTCGTGGGGTCGAGTTCAGTGGACTCCATATATGTTTTAAACAACCAAACCAATAACATGGTGCCACATGGTAGCCCACGACTGGGCCACGTGGCACCAAACCACTTGCCAAAATGATGCCACGTGTCACCACATGATTCGTCCAAAATATTCCAATCAATGAATGCCATGTCACCAACTGCCACCTCAGCGTATGGACGTGCCACATCATCGTACGGCCTCTGCCACATTAACATCCGTACAGACTGTACAATCAACACTTTTTTTTTTGCCTGTTTGACGATTCGAACAGAATGCGATATCTCTCTCATCCGACATTCGTTTGAACCCAAACGAGTTGCGTTGGGTTCGTGACGACGAGGGCTACACACCCATTCGTTTTGAGGGAATTCTGAGAACTTTTATTTTTGAGCTAAATGTTGACCCCTGGTCCAGATTCTGATCACTTACAGACTCCCAAGTAATATGAATATTAAATAGGGGAAGTTTATGCAATAGTTGTGACAGACCAAAGAAACATCCTTCGAGCAACTTGTAGAGTTTGAGAAGAAATATTCAGAGCAATCAGTTAGAAGAAGTACAATTTAATATATTAATCATGATTTCATGATAGTATATTGATAAATGAGTTAGCATTATGAACATTTGCGCAAGTAGAGTCTTGGATAGTATGGAAAGAGATGGATTCATAAGAACACTTAATAGGTTTGGATAGATATATGATAGTGGACGAGATCATGGATTGATAGATTGGTTCAGAGAGTGGTTCAAAGACAAAGGAACATTATCATAATGGATGATAATTACATAGGAAATGGCTCAAACAATGCTAATGGATTCCAAATTGACAGATAGTTTTTGGACACATGCAATGCATACATCAGTTCACATTCAAAATATATTAATGCTCAGAAACAATAATGACAAAAATCCCCACAAACTATGGAAAAAAAGTGCAAAAAACAACCTCTACATCAAGGTAACTCAAGGTAATATTTTATTAATTGAAATTTATGTTGATGATATTTTTTTGGAAGTACTAATGACAGGTTAAGCCAGAAATTTGCAAAGGATATGCAGAATGAATTTGAAATGTCATTACTTGGAGAACTATCCTTCTTTTTGTTTCTTCAGATATGACAAAGAAACCAAGGAATTTTTATCTCTCAAACTAAGTATCTCAGAGAAATGCTAAAGAGGTTCAGAATGGAAGATTGCAAACCAGTTACCACTCCTATGCAAACCAATTGCAAGTTGATAAAATATGATGATTCAAAGTCTACTGACAAGAGGCAATACAAGTCAATGATTGGTAGCTTACTATATGTGATAGTATCCAAACCAGATGTAATGCAGGCAGTTGGATAGGTGGCACGATTTCAAGCAGCACCAAAGGAATCACATGTATTAGTAGTGAAGAGGATTTACAAATATCTCAAAGGAACATAAGAGTTTGGATTATGGTATCCAAAAGGAAATGATCTATCACTTATTCCTACACAGATCCAGATTGGGCATGTTGCATTGATGACTGACGAAGCACCAGTGGAGCAAAAATCTACTTGGGTGAGTGTTTAGTATCTTGGCTAAGTAAGAAACAACCATCAATATCATTATCTACAACCGAGGCATAGTATATTGCAACAACAACATGTTGTACACATGTTTTATGGATGAAACAAACTTTGACAGATATACAGGTTGAGTATGATGAGCCCATTCCAATCTATTGTGATAATACAAGCACCATCAATATCTCAAAAAAAAGAAACCCGGTGATGCACTCCAAGACGAAGCACATTCCAATCAAGTATCACTTTCTACGGGAACAAGTTGTAGAGAAGAACATCAGATTTGAATATGTCGGAACAAATGAACAAGCGGCATACATATTTACAAAACCGCTTCCATGGGAAGCCCTTGAGTATCTTTGCCAGAGAATACGAGTAATTTCTACTCCAAAATGAATGCTTTTCAATGCTTATCTTATATATCTTAGAGGTACATGAGGAAGCACCATAAGTAGGACAAAGGGGGGGAGATTTATCATATGCAAAGATAAATGCTTGGAGAGAGAGCATAGAGGCATGCTTACAATTGGAGCGATTGTCACAAGGGAAGAATGAGCGATATGACTTCAGAGTGATACCCTTTGTCAAAGGGGGAGATATTATTCATATGAAGGGAAAGAGAGTAATCAGAGGATTATAAACACAAAGAAAAATCAAAGGCATGTA
This sequence comes from Picea glauca, assembly GCA_000966675.3. Lineage (NCBI taxonomy): Eukaryota > Viridiplantae > Streptophyta > Pinopsida > Pinales > Pinaceae > Picea > Picea glauca. The sequence goes on from JZKD02S2095626.1 coordinate 181,551, forward strand.
GACAAGGGGAGCAGCTCCAAGGAGAGCTCGGTCAGGGGGAGCAAACCCAAAGGGAGATACCCTTTGCCATTGATGTCAAAGGGGGAGAGATAGAAACATTTATAAAGAGTATAAGCATGAATGTTATCATGACTAAGTGTTGTCATCAATGCCAAAGGGGGAGATTGTCAGACAGTTGGCTTAGTTTGATGGATAGTTGGTATGGATTGTTGGTTGTCATTGATGTCAAATATTGGAGAGTGGTATTGTAGATTGATGTCAACCCTTAGTGATTGAAGTCAACCCTTGGAGAAAGTCCGGTAGTGAATTATGGTAGCACAAAGGTTTGGGTAATGGACCCAATGTTGCTTCATGTATAATGGTATGATTTTTAATATATTTGAAAGTAAGACTATTGTATATGGATAGTACATGTCATTCCATTTTTGTTGGTATGTGGAATGCCACATAACTCCTCACGGTTAGAGAGTTATGGCCATGAGAAGTTGGAGAACCCAGGTTTGGGTAATGGACCCACGTTTTCTTGATGGATAATGGTATGATTTTTAATATTTTTGAAGGAAAGGCTATTCTAGATTAATATTACATGTCATGCCATTTCTAGTGGTATGTGGAACGTCACATAACTCCTCACGGTTTGAGAGTTATGGCCTTGCGAAGTTGGAGGACCCTCATATGTTGGCTTGAAGCCCCAAAAGGTCAAACAAGTCAAAGAGTTTGCAAAGAAGAAATTATTATTTAAATGATAAAGTAAAGTGACAAAGTCAAGAAGGATTATTTAAATAATAAAGTGAAGTGACAAAATCAAAGAATATTATTTAAATGATAAAGTGATGTTACAAAATCAAGGAGGAATATTTAAATGATAAAGTAATGGAGAAATTTCTAATTATGGAAAGTGGTTAACCCTAAAAATGAGGAAAATAGGTTAAGTGACCTAGAAATGGGTTAAGTGACCTAGAAATAGGTTAAGCGGCCTAGAATATGGAGAGTATAAATAAGAGGAAAAGCTCTCTCATTTTACATAACACTTGAGCATATTGAAAATCTATACATGACTGAGGTAACTAAAGGATATCTAAGACAAATTTCAGAGGGAAGGTGAAGAAAAGAGGGTTGGAATTCAAGGGAGGATGAATTCTTTTGATGATGCTTTCTAAGGTATGTTATTTACAGGTCATCTCACCATTTTCACAATAAATTTTCTATAGAATGATTCAGACCGTACGATTGATATTCCATTGAGGAAACATATCCAAATATATGTGGTAAATAATTCAGCTTATGGGGCGTTGTATTTTTGGAGTTACACTCCGTGGAAAATAGGGTTTGTGGCTAGTCCTAAAACTAGTCTAAAACAGGTGTTTTGGGTAAAAACGTCATAATTTCTTCATAACATATCCAAATTTAGTAAGACCAAATGTGTTGGTTAGAGTATAGTATGTATTATACTATGTAACATTTTCAGATCGATTCAACAAATATTCCATGTGGGGCACGCTCTACAAGCTATAACTCCTTTTCTAAGAGGTTCCAAGTAGTGAAACCTGGAAGAATTGCATAAAACACACTGAAGAACATTGTGTATCAGTTTCAAATATTTATTCATTACAAGTACATAGTTATGATTATTTCTTGATCTGTTTGTTTTTGTTTTTTAAGACAGTTCTGTATCTATATCTATCTGTGTAAATCCTTTCGAAGATTTCTAGCTTTGACCTGGGGAAAAGGCCAGCAGCTTGGTTGAACTCTCTCTGTCTAACAGTTTAAAAGAGAAAGTAAACCTCAAAGCCCTCCCTTTCTGTGTCAAAGTAGAAATAGTCCGAATGGATTCTGTCAGGTCAGTAGAAAACACTGTACAGTTGTCTGTCTCTACTTCGTCTATGTCTGAATCTGCTTCATGTCAAATGATTCACTACATGCCCTCTATAGCCAGTCTGGACCCAAGACTTAAAGCCTGTTATTTCGGATACAGAACTCCAAATGATCCTAAATATGGCTTAGGTTATGTAGAACAGTGTGACACTGTCATACCTGAAAGGAGATTCTCTAATCCTCTGCCTCCTGCTATGAAGAAACCAGCCATAGAAGAAATCATGAAATATTTAACTGTCACGACTGGTTGTCCAAAAGGACAGTTCCCTGAAGACTGGATAAAGAAGATGACTAATTGGGATCTGTTCACTAATCCCGAGGCTTAAGAATTCCATATTTCTACTCCTTCCAAAGAAAAACAAAGATTAGCTTCCGAATGGAAGGAATATATGGAAATAAATAATTGTTGGATTTCTTTCTATGTTTGGAAGAAATCAGCCCAATCCCTGGCTGTCCAAGTAACTGGTGAAGCTTCTAGTACACCTAGCCACAAATGGAAAACCATTGATGGCAATACCGTGGAATCTAAAACAACCTTTCCGCCCTTTCAAAGCATTATCTTGGAAAGTGATTCCCACAGTGCCAAGGCAGCTCCTTTATTGATAGATACTGGAAACCAGTTGTCAGGCACAGACAAAAGAGTCCAAAATGTGTCTGAACAATTAAATTGGACAAATACTGCCTTAAGAGGGATGGCTACTCAGGTATTTGAACCCAAAGAAAATATAAAACCTGAGCAAATCTATGAATTGCAAGTGTCTACCAACACAACAGTCCATGTTGTTAACCAGATAAATGAGAAGATTCATAACCTTGACACAAAGGTAGACCAAGTCCTGCAAGATGTATCTGCAAAACAGACAGAGAAAAGAGAAACTATAGAGGAACTAGGATCAGCCTTAACATCAATAGGAAAATCCTTGACTGATCTTAATAAGAAAAAAGTTGATAGACTCTTTTCTCAAACCACCACCTCACATGTCTATAATTTCACCTCCTGTATATAATCCTTCTGGTTCTTCCCCTAAACAAAAATTTTCTTTGTTTTTTCCTCCTGAGTCTCCTCCACCAGAGAGTTCCAAAAAAGCCACTGAAGAACCCCATTCCTTAGTAAGCATTCGAAAACCTTCTTATGAGCCAATACCTTCCCATTCTCATCGGCCTGCTGCACCAGACCTGCTAGGCAAAGTAAAGATTCCTGAAGGAATATCATATGTCGATGAATGGTACCAGGAATGGAACATTGACAATTTATCTGTTGGCCAAATTTGTCAGGTCATAGATAGAATGTTTGTGTCCTACAAAATCATGTGCATGAAGGGAAAGGGAGAAGTAGAAGCCTGCAAAAGTATTATCCAATGCTTTACTGGCTCCCTAAGTAAATGGTGGGAGATTACCTCTTCTCCTCTAATGCTGGAAAAAATGGAATCAGAAACTCTCAAAGATGAGCAGGGAGATATTATGTATCATTCTGATGGTACACCCATGAATAATATGATTGGGTCTTTGACCACTCTTATTTTAGAACACTGGTGTGGTACAGAGACAGAGATCTCTGATAAACATGAAACTATTTTAATGAACATGAAATGCAGGAAAATGTCTGAGTATGAGCAGTTTCCTAAAGAGTGGACTCAAAGGATCTTTGAGGTCAAGGACAGTAAGAATCTACTGTGGAAACAAGTCTATATGGCAGCCTTGCCTAGCCGTTTTGTAGATCATTTGAAGATTGAGAATACTTTCTCCCTCCCATATGAATCTTATACTTGGGGAGAAATTTACTCCATTGTAACCAAAGCTCTGTTAGGACTGTGCACCAGTATTAAAATGCAGAAATCTGTTTCTAAATCTTCCTATTTGCAAAATTCTATCTGTGAACAATATGGAATCTATAACACAGACCTTAAGCCTAGGCAAAAGAGAAAAGAATATAAAAAGGAGAGAAATACAAAAGGAAGATATAAGTGGTTTCCTAGAATCCACTATTATGAGCCCAAAGACATTCATCTAAAGACTCATAAAGATGAAAACAGACAAAAGATGAAATGTTGGATATGTGGTAAAGAAGGGCATACTGCATATCACTGTCCTGAAAATGATGCAGCAAGAAAAGGAAAAGGAAAACTCTCTGAGCAAAGAGCCAGATATTTTAGAGATAGAAAAGCTGCAGAAGAAAGAAGAAGGGTCAGATTTGGTTGTTATAGATGTGGAGATCCTTCTCATGATACAAATGACTGTCCACAAGGGCCTTTCCATCAGCCCAAACTTGAAGCACACCCTTTGATACCAATTGTAAGCAGGGGCTTCCTCCGACGGAGTGGAGCTGGAAATCTTCCAGATCGTAGAAGCTTGCTGAGAGTTTTACCGTGTTCTTCTTCACTGGTTGCCTATGCGCATATTTCCCTTGCCATTGATCTTCCACAAGTCTGCGACTTACTCCAGTACGAATCTCACCCAAAGTCTATATGAAACTGAGCAAACCGGCTGGGTTGAGTTCTCGCCTTCAGCCCTACTGCCCTAGTGGCCTCTTTGCCTTAGCGGGTCTTACTTCGGCTTTCACTGCGGCTCTCGGTCTCCAGCCCTCTGGACAACTTTATCACCTTGGTAGGGATCTCAGTCCCTCTAATGTCTCAACGTACAGAGACTGCAAAAAATGTAGGCAAATGAACACAAGTCTTCACAGGCGCATAGACAAGTAAGAGTGCAACACAAGATTGACAAAATTCATGCAGAAGCTTTGAATATCAGAGTTTATATTACTGAGCCAAATGCTCTGATCGAGTATTACAATATGTTGTGCAGGAGGCACAGACTTTTCTCTCGACTGAGCAGGACTATGCTCATACACTGGGACAGACTCGATCTATGTATTTCTGCCACTTTAGGTTCACGCTGGCTGAGCCAGATCGCGCAGGCTTATCACAATACCCTAAGGACTGACAGAAAGACTCTAGCTTCAAAGAGAGGGAAGCTAGTCGACTCAAACTCACACTGACTTCGAATGCCTCAAATGAGAGTCTCACCCTCCTTATATAACAAATTTCGGAGGAGAGGCATGATTGAGGTAGATACAAGATATGACTCATGGCCCCATGTGTTGGCCACCACATCAGTTCACGAGAGGATCTCGTATCCATCAATCTTGATTAAAGCATAGATTTGACAAGGTTGTCACGTAGGATTCCTTGATCAAATCACCGAAAGTAAGGTAAGTGGGTCCTTACATTCCGACAAACTTACTTGATACGATTAAGTTCACATGGGTTATCATGCAAGATCCCATTTGTGACTTATCAAACAGTAGACTGACAAGTAATCATAAAGATGTGGGTTAATCCGCACCAAACGTCGGAGAAGTGCTCCGAGTCTTTATGATTACGTTAGACAAGACCTGACACAAGACCTAACACTTATATATACAAAATTTACACTGTGGAGTTGATATCGACAACCCACGGAAAACGGATAGCACCACTGTCGGCTATCTAGACATGAATTGTAGCTCAATATTAATCATTCTCAATATGAGTTGAAAATTTGTCAGGATAATACAAGGTATCCCAAGATTTGGTATAAATCTTGCGGATATACTGTAGGGTACCATTTTGTCGTTGGAGAAGCATTTGAATTTTTATGGCCCATTGAAAATGATTCTGAATATAAAGCTGGTATAGTTCTTGATCATTTGGCCCTTGGAAGTTGAGATCACGGACATATTGCATTCGCCAGAATCTTCCCAAAATAGTTGGGTCAACTTCTTCTCGATTGATCCCAAAGTCTTCCCACCAGGAATATAGCCAAGATGGTGGGGAAAAGTTGGTACTAGAATTGATACAGCCAAATTTAACCAAAAAATATGTATCTTCTTGATAGAAGATATTCCACCATAGGCGTGTGTATTCATAGTAATTATAGCAGGTTTCTGGAAAGATGATTTCACTATTTTGTTCAGGCCACTGAAAAATTGATCTTGGCCTATTTAGACAGAAATATTTCTCTTTGTGTAATTTTGTTTCTATCTGCCATATTGAATCTATGTCATGAAACCATTCTGCTAAATGTTGACCTGCTTCTAATGCTAATCTGGCATCTCGTTGGAGTATAGGAGTAAGAAGATTAGATGAGCCTTGTTTTCGAATTTCAGGAACCAAGACAGAATAAAGCATTTGAGTAGCTGGACTAATAACCTTCTTTTGTCGCAATCCCCATATAGGAACCCAGTTTTGTTCATATTCTACCCATGACATTCTGTCAGGAATGTTTTCAATATGTTCATTATTGTTTCGAAGCTGGATAGAAACAATAAGAGACTGATGAACAATCTGCAAATGTTCTCTTCTCAAGAAGTCAGCCAATGAATTAGTAGAGCCTTTGATATTTTCAATGATGAAGTCAAAATTGCTAAACAAAGCTTGCCATCTAGCAAACTTATGGTCCCTTGGATTTTTCAGATCTTTATGGAGTACTTTGTTCATAGCTACATCATCAGTTCTTAAAATGAACTGTTTGTAGATAAGGTATAATTCAAATTTATAAATATCATTTAGAGTAGATTTGATCTCCTTATCTAGGGTAGAATAATTTTGTTCAGTAGAACTCCATAGACCAAAATCAAATTGAATGACTTCGTCATGACCCTGAGGATTTCTTTGTTTCAGCACAACTCCCCAACCTTGATTGCTCGCATCACTTTCTACTATCTTTAGCCATTTTTCATTGGCTACATGGAGGATAGGCAGATGCCTGACTTTAGCTTTGATATTTCTGACGGCTCTAGTGTGTGTATCTGTCCAGGGACTAGGTTCTTTTGTTAGCCTCTGGTTCAAGAGTTTTCGATCTTGTGCACAATCCTTATAGAAATGGCTTACATAGTTCAGGCTTCCTAGAAACCTTTGAAGTTGTTTTTTATCTAGGATTTGATCAGGAAACTTGTTGGCAAATTCAATAGCATGAGGCTGAAGGGATATTTTCCCTTGTGAAATAATATGTCCAAGGAATTTGATCTCCGTTTGACATAATTCCATCTTCTTCTTGGATAAGACAAGACCTGCTTGTTGACAAGCATGCAGGAATTTCCGCAAATGCCTAAAATGCTGATCTAACGATGCAGAAAAAATTAGAATGCCATCAATATATACAATCAACCATTCAAAATAAGGCTTAAGAGACTCATCCATAACCCGTTGGAACTTGGAAGGTGCATGTTTGAGCCCAAATGGCATGACGTTCCATTCATAATGACCTGCTGGAACATTGAAGGCTGTTTTGAATTTATCTTTTTCATCAATGGCGACTTGCCAAAAGCCTGACTTAAGATCAAATTTGGAAAAGATTTTCGCTCCAGCTATGCGAGTAACTAAATTACTTTTGTTGGGTATTGGATAGGTATCATCAGCCAAAACTTTATTTAATGGCTTATAATTTACAACTAGTCTGGGAATACCTCGAATCTGCTCAGAATGCTTATTTACATAGAAGCCATAACAGTTCCAGGGACTGGTAGACTTTCTAATTAATCCTCTTTCTAACAGGGTTTGAATTTCATCAGCACACAGTTTCTGGTACTCAGCATTCATAGGAATTGCTCTACTTCGGCAAGGAGTACCAACATAGTCTTCTTTGTAAGGCAGGTGAACAACATGCTTTTGTTGTTTCCAGAAAGCCGTAGGATTCTCTGAACAAACTTTGTCTGAGAAAAGTTGCCATAGAGATTCAATTTCAGTTCTGACCATAACATCCTGTAATTTCTTTTCAATCCTTAGGCTAGTTTGTAAAGATTTGATTTCACCTATCCTTCTAGCCTTGAGTAAATTTATCTCTACTGAATCTGTGCATCTTGGTTCAGAGATAAAAGGAAGTTTTACTATCCTTTTCTGGTCCAGAGTAAGAAAATAACCAGACTGTCTTGGAGAGACTTCTGTTGTTCCATGTGGAGAGACTGCAGCCAAAAATGGTGTGTCGAGTACACAGGCTATAGGAATATCTGCTAGAAAGAATTTTAGGTCGAGGCAATATGTATTGAAGCACAAAGTGTCTTTGGGGATATAGAAAGAAATGTTAGTCAAGATGTTTCCTAATCCAGAAACTTGGAGGTTCGTCTTTTCCCAGTATGCCACAGGGATTACATGTTTGTTCAAAAGATTTAGATCAGATCCAGTGTCAATTAATTTTTTTAGTTTGAAATTTAGATCCTGAATCTTGAGATTAACTAGGACATGGTACTGCTGATGTTTTATTCTGCAATCTTCTGTTTGATCTTGTCCTGTTTCTTCTTTTTCTGCTTTCTTTTCTTTCTTCTCTGTTTGTTTCCCTTTAAGCTTCAAGGCTTTCAGTTCTTTACTAAGGTTAGAGACAGAGAGAGTGTGAGCAGGACAGGCGATGAGGGATGTAGATATAGAAGGAAAATTAGGACGTAAAGTCAGCCTAGTATAGTACCATTCATAGAAAGACAAGTAGATATCATATTTTTCCATATGGTCTTTCCATTCAGTGGCTAACTCAATTTTTTCAGTTTGGCTTGTTTCTGCCGCAAAGGTATTAGATCTGGGATGGGTATATAAATCCCAGTTCATCATATTCTTCATCCAGGTTTCAGAGATAACCTTCTTCGGACACCCTTTTGCAAGCCTAAGATATCGGCCAACTTCATAAGATGAAGGTTTTCGAATATTCTTTCCAAAAGATTTTGACAGCCTTTGCCTTATTTCTTCATCCATCTTCTGTCCTATAGCAAGGTAGTGTGGATCATGGGGAAAAGGTATCTCAGTACATTGGGGATGTGGGAAAACATCTTTAGAAGTTGAAACTGGAGGTAAATTAGTTCTAGGGTTATGTTTTTCATGCTGGAACTGGAGATTAGAACTGGAAGCATGAGTAGATAGTGAAGATAAGCTAACTAAAGTATTACAATCAGGACACTGTACAGTAAAAGGAATTTCCCCTATTTGTCCAGCTACAGACTGGAGAGAAGTATGCATACAATATTGTAGAATAGGGGGAGGAAATCTTGATGGTTTCAGCCATGTTGTATTCCGGGATAGCTGGCTTGGAGGGAAACTGAGTACTGCAGAACCATCTTCTTCGCGGATTTGGGCAGATGTGATGGCTCTTTGGATTGGAACCTTTGGTGTGTCAATCACCCAATCTGTCGAGAAGGAAAGATCTTCCCATTTAATAGTACTATGTTCAACTTTTTGATTTGTTGCATCTGTCAGAACAAGAGTACTAGTCTGAGAGTCTTTACTAGGAGCATGCAGGACTGCAGGATCCATGGTATTGGTGTATCTAAAACACCCTTTAGCCAGAATAGCAATATTCTGTCGTTTAGCTTTCATGTCAAATCCTGTTGTCAGAATCTGAAGTTTCAAAATGTCACCAAGTGTTTCATCTGTGACAGAGACAACAAAATTTGGATAGCAATCAAAGTAGACGGGTCCATTGGACAATGGAGCTACTATCCCTCCAATAATAGAATCTGTAAACTTTTTATGAGTAAGATCCCGGAGTATACACAACACATAGGCATTGATGCCTTTATGAACCAGAGCATTTATGCCAATTCGGATACAACTGAAATGGACAAATTTTGAATTATGCTTCTTGTCTTTCTTTCTAATTTCAACAGGATCTAGGAGGGAGATAGTTTGGACCTCATTACTGTTTTGTTGTATAGTGCTTGTTGATTCTTTGACAAAGACTCTGGTAATATCCTCAAGATGAAACATATTGAGACCTTTATAGACAGTAGTTGGGTCTATAGGTGGTAACTTCCAAGCAGCCTGAGGATGTTCTTCTACATATTCTAGATCGGCTTGATTTATGGTAGAAGATTGACTCAAAGAAAACATATTGGCCAAACCATCTGAACCAGAAGTAGACATTTCTTGTTGTCTAGCTTCTTCTTCTCTAAGTTCTCTGAATGACATTGACTTAGTATCCATTCGGACTATTTCTACTTTGACACAGGAAGGGAGGGCTTTGAGGTTTACTTTCTCTTTTAAACTATTAGACAGAGAGAGTTCAACCAAGCTGCTGGCCTTTTCCCCAGGTCAAAGCTAGAAAGCTTTGAAAGGATTTACACAGATAGGTATAAAGACAGAACTTTTAAAAAACGAACAGATCGAGAGAGATGTTCTCATACCCGGGGCAAAAATGAGTGCATGGCTCTGATACCAATTGTAAGCAGGGGCTTCCTCCGACGGAGTGGAGCTGGAAATCTTCCAGATCGTAAAAGCTTGCTGAGAGTTTTACCATGTTCTTCTTTGGTATCAGATATGGTTGTTGACTAATCCAAAACTAGTCATGTGAGACTAAAGAAAATTTTGATGAAAATGCTAGTCTCTTGTTGTTAAAGTTAAGGAAGGTTTGCAAGTATGTGATCATATACACTAGGTCTACTATAGAGTTACAAATCATATTTGGATGATGATATTGATTAGGGATTTTGGTTGAGGTACATGCTGTGTACAAGTTTGATACAAGTAGTTGATGAGTTGGCACATACATGAGGTGTATAGTTGATGATGTTGGTACATATTGATGAGTCAAAGTTGATGAGTAGATGATACATGATTGGTACATACTTGGTACATAGTTGGAGGCACCTGTTAGTAGTATTGTTGACACATGGTTTATGGATGATGTAGCATACTTCTATTCGTATATTATTAGAAGCACATATTGATCTTGGTGATGATTATGAGTTGTTTTGTTATGGTTGGTTGATACACATATTTGAGATTTGTCTTGGTGATTGATATTAGTGAGTAGATCTGATTTGGTTGATAGCATTAATGAGATAGGTTGTTGTGATAGGTTTTTTGGATAGGTTGTTGTGACAGGTTTTTTGTATAGGTTTGGTGCATGGTTGATGCACTTGTTTATGGTACATGTTTCATACAGCTTTGGTACATGGTTGATGCACTTGTTCACGGTACATGTTTTATACAGGTTTGGTGCATAGTTGATGCACTTGTTCATGGTACAGGTTTTATACAGGTTTGGTGCATGGTTGATGCACTTGTTCATGGTACAAGTTTTGTACAGGTTTGGGTTGATGCACTTTTTCATGGTACAGGTTTTGTACAGGTTGGTGCATGGTTGATGCAGTTTTTATGGTACAGGTTGATTACAGGTTTATTGGTACAGGTTTACAACAGTATATCTCATAGTGACAGTGTGATAGTGGTTCCATCATTCTACTTATATGTCAGGGCAGTTAGACGGGGCAATGACAGGTGGTTGTAGCCACCTTCCAGTTGTATCCGGAGAACATAGGGGTTTGTAGCCTCTTTCTAGTTGTAGCCATAGAATTAGAGATTTGGATCTTCCCTCAGGTTGCAGCCTGAGAAACTAGGGGGTTGGAGCCTCCTTCCAGTTGTAGCTGGAAAACAAAGGAAGTCAGTGCTTCCAATGAATGCAATTATTCAAGACATATAAGAAAAAATATTTCATGGTTTTCTCCCACTTTGGGTTTCCACATAAAACACTGGTGTACTTTGTATGTGTATGATTGTTCATTTGTTCATTGCTTATTTACTCTGCAGTTATTGAATGATAATGCTACATTGATACAACACTTGGATTATATGGTTAAAAAGGATTAAATTGATCTATTACTGATTCACCCCCCCTCTCAGTAATCCAACGGACCTGTGGTTCTGTTATTCATCATTAACGACTAAGTTTCAATAGCATACTTTCATTCGTATTCGTTGTTTATTATTTGATGTTTACATTTTGCAAGTAAGAATGTTTAAGTATTTATTCATCGTTCCTGTCCTATAGATTTTCCATAGAGGTTGGCATATCATTTTATCCTACTCTTAAATTTTCCTCTGATTTTTTCACGAGACTCTGCACCATCTCCATGCCAATGTCGTGTGCACAACTCTGGTTGTCATTTTTTCTAACATTGCAAATTTTGGTCCTTTGTTGTATGTGACGAGGTGGGAATCTAGAGCCTATCCTGTACCTACCTATTTCGTATGGGAATCGAACCCATGTCTTTTGCATGAAAAATACGATGTCAACCTTGTTTCCTTTGCAGGATGTTATTGTAATAGAAAATTGCATGTAGGTGTAGAAGGTCTAGGTATGGTACAATGGTGCCTAGGCTGCAACAAAATTGCACAAAGTTGGCATGTCTTTCTATCCTCTTCTTAATTTTTTCTCCAATTTTTTCTCCTAACTCTAAACCATACCTACATGACTTTGCAAAATGTTCTTGTAGAAGAAAAATATGTTGAGATGGTGCTAGTAAGAGTAGTATTCCGTAGATTGAAAATTGCAATATTCAATTTCTATGCCTATTCACATGCAACATTGCTAACATATTGAATGTGTTCTCAAATGCATCACACCATTTACATCTGGACGAAACCATTATCATTATAGGATACTTTAGTGTTGAGATGCTACAAAATAGTTCCATAACAAATAATTGGAAAACTACATATGAAATTACAATGTTTGCTTTCTTTTGGTTAAGATAAAACATGTGCAAAACACACTTATTAACCATATATGGAAAAATGTGCTCATATCACAATACAACCTCTTTATCTTATACACAATCTGGTCTGACCACGATACAATTTGTCTTATACTTGAATTATGGAATATACATCAAAGATATTACAAAATTATATTTCCATGTCTCAAAGCATATCTGGATACTTTGTTGCAAAAAACCAAATCATTCAGCTACGACCATTCGGTTTCTTAATATTTTATGGCTTCTAATATATTTTGGTGAGGATAAATTCTATATAATTACAACCATGGATCAAGAAAAACAAAGGTTCATGTTTCTAACTCTCTTTTATTATATTCCTTTAATCCTCATTTACTGTATGTACATATTACTTGTTCTCCCTTCCATACTAGCTTACAATCATGTTCATTGTATTTTGTGCGTTCCCACATTGAAACAAACATAATAATTGGAGAAGAGGAGATACAAAGGTGCATGATTCTACTCTTATTTCATATTCCATTGTTTTGTATTTCAGTTATTGTCTATATGTTTGTTCTACTGCTTTCCACCTAATTTATTGTATGTAGATACTACGTATTTTCCTACATAATAACTTATATTCATGTCAATTGTATTCTCTGTGATGCTACATTGAAATAAATAGAATTGTATTTATTTTTTTACATGTCTTCCTACATACCAACTTACCTTCATGTCCATTATATTTTTTGCATTTCTACATTGAAACAAACATAGTAACTGGAGAAGACGAGGTCCACTTTACCACAAATGTAGAAGAGGAGATACAAAGGTGCATGCTTCTGCTCTTATTTCATATTCCATTGTTTAGTGTTTCATTTATTGTATGTATATTTGTTTTGCTGCTTTGCACCTAATTTATTGTGTGTAGATACTATGTATCTTCCTACATAATAAATTATCTTCATGTCAATTGTATTCTTTGTGCTAATACATTGAAATAAATAGAAATGTATTTATTTTTTTACATGTCTTTGTACATACTAACTTACCTTCATGTCCACTCTGTTTTCCGCATTGCTACATTGAAAGAGACAGATTAGTTGGAGAAGAGCATGAAATATCGTATGCCACAACAGAGGAGGCTGAAGTACAATCTTCGAAAAGGTATACGATCTATAATAGTAAATCAAACACACAAAGAGAGTAGGTGGATATAATATTGGACTAGAACATGATAATTTGGAAACAATGGGCCTTTTTTGAGACTTCCTGCTTTCGAACATTGCCCTCCCCATTTCTATTTTATGACTATTTATTGCCCCTTTTTTCCCCCTCTTGTATACTTAACCGAATTCCCATTTGTTTTTCCCCTCTACTTTCGCTTTCTCGTTGCTTTTATTCGTCATTTTTACAAAAATGTCTAGGTGCGTTGGTTGGCGGACTCACGGGTTCACATTTATACTCATGCTTCTATATCACGACTCTGACCGATGACTTCCTCATTCCATACATAGCCACTTTTTCGATCGCAGGTTCCTGGGCTGGTGGGCTCAGGATTGCGCTTCTAGCTTCATGGGTTCCACGATATACAGATTGGCTGCTAGACTCCCCCATCATGCATTGTTCCATGTTACACATTTTTGCAGTCAAACATTTCGAGGCATACAATTTGACCATCGGGTCCTCATGTTTCCTGAGTATCCATTGACACCCTATTTCATATTCCATCTCCTTCGAGCCTGTACGTGACACTCAAAAAAATTATAGAAAATATACAATAGATATGCTTATTTAGTCCTTCTGATGTTCATGTACACATGCTTACATAAGAAAAAGTTGGACTACTGACATGGGCATGAGTAGTCAATCATCGCAAACATCAAGAAAACGACAAGGCCAAAGGTAAATATTCATACATTCTGTTCCTGATATGTTGACCAAACAAATATCCTGAACTATTTATTCATCTATGCCATGATAAATATGTTGATGTCATCTGCAACACATACTTTACATTTCACAAGAAGTATCGATGAGCGCAAGTGAGACACGAAACATAGTGCAATTTCTGCATACTAAGAGGCATGGTTACAAAAATATGGCCTCCATACTTCATCCAAGTTGTGCATCTACTTGTACATTTATGGGGCCTAAATCCCCTGATTCAACAGTAGGAACCAAACCCACCACCGAGGCCCAATTAGACTCTGCAGCGTTTGGAGTGGAATGGTACTCCAGATCTTACAATCTGGCCAAATTATTGATGATCTTTCGTGTTTTCTGGTGAATGCTCTTCCTTCGGTTAGAACAATTTTTTTGTATTTTCTCTTAGGTGGGACAGGTACAAGAGATGCGAGATAGTATAAACCAACTTGACGAAGGTAGGACAAGAGTTTTAACTATTGGGAAGGGGTCGAGCTTGGGATAACCTGCCACTCGAACATGCAGACAATGATCATATGCCAAAGGAGTTTAGTAATAATATTTTAACTAAAAGAGCATCTAACTGCTGTATGAGAAAGCTACTTAGCAGAAAGAAGAAGTATATATGATCAAGATCAAGGTAATAAAAATAATTCATCTACTGAGACATTCATCACACAGCTGAGGTAAACTACTTATCATAGAGAAAGAAACATAACTGTAATCAATGTCACGGTAAGAAAAATAATTCATCTACCAAAACATTCATCACATAGAAACACAATGATTTACTTTCATCATTTGAAGCAAGGAACATTAAAACATTGCACCAGATAAATTGACAACAAAATTAATTACTCTTACTCATTTACTGCAACATTCATGGAACAGGAAAGGAAATAATTTTTCTCCAACTCCAATCACATACATCTGATGAAAAAATCTTGTCTCTAGTCCAGAAGGACTTCTTAATTCATAGCAGTCTCAAAAGAATTATCAACAACCAAAAAGAAAATATTTCTTACAACAACCATCGACCATTTGACCATCGTTCAATGTTCCTATTTATAATATAAAGTCTTAACAATAATTAACAGTAAAATACAATTTGAGCTAATCAAGAATTGCCACGTGGCGTCATCATCTAACAGTCTTTCAACAGTCCATCCGAGTTGTTTCTTGAAAAGGGTGGACTCTTTCATAATCAAACCATCTGAGAAAAAATTCTTCACAGGTGTTGGCCCATGGAAACCTGTGTTGTTCCATTGGAGCTGCATAGATTCCCCTGATATCTGTTGCATGCGCCCGATATTTTGCAAGGCTGAACATCAACTTTTGAAGTATAGCTCTGGCTTTGATTGGATGTCCTGTGAACTATTGTACTTGCTTGGGCTTTGCATCAGTGACCTTTTCACATTCTTCGGCTCATGGCGCATCTTGTTTGATGCACAACTTGATCACTTCGCTTAGGTCAATTAATATCAGGATGCCGAAATCTGGAGCTCGACATACTTCGTCACTTCGGTGATTCTTTTAGTTCTTTGGCAGGATCACAGGATAGACTCTGGTTGGTGATCAGAAATGTTCTTCCTGCAATTAGATAGAAGTAGTTTAGTGATCAAGCAACCCATAATATGACATAAATAATCAACAGATCAACATGTACCTATGCAACTTTCTAGTCCCAGTTATTTATAATACTTACGTGATCTCAAATGCTTCCTTCGAGTGACCTATGAAGCCGCCTCTCCTCTTCGGTATAAATGAACACCTTAGCATGCTGTAGTGTGGCTAATCAAGTACAATAGACATGAATGTATACTTATCACAGTGATTACTTGACCTTTGGGAAAAAGGGCATCGAGGATGAATTATGCACGGGCGTGCTCCCAAGAGGTTGGATATCATACAAAAAAGGTTGTTAAATGCCTTCAGAACTTGTACTGCTAGGCATGCCAAGCGTCATTTATAAATAACGGAGGTTTGAAAGTTCAAAAAAGGATCGAAAGGATTGTACTGCATGCTTTCTTGCAACTCTGATCGGTGACACTTTCATGTTATGGATTGCATCTGTTGATTAGCTGCGGCGTGCCGAAATTTTTCAAACATCATGTCACAAGGCACGAGAATTATGTTAGCGAGCCTAGTGTCACTCTTTGATTTCCCTATAAATCTAGGATTTTTGTGAGAAATCCTTCTTATATGCCAAGCTCATATCCTCTGGGGAATTGGTTTGGTAAGTTCGTCTTGGCGACGTCCAGTTGAGTAATCCTTTTCCATCTGCAGATGCCTTGAGTCTCTTATGCTTTGCGATTATGGGATCTCCTTCAAATACATGACAAGGTCCACAAGGTAGCGGGAGTGTGAGGTCTCATCCCCAGCGCACCTAGGACTCCTTCCTGTGGGATCTGAGAGATACAACTATTTTCCCGGAGGTAGCGTCAGTGTCTACACACAGGCTTGGGGTGGTCATAGATACGTCTGGGAGAAATAAGCTAGAGACTGCGCCTTCTCTAGGACCGAAACTACGGAGAAGATGAAGGCCTAAGAAGAAAACTTGGGAAGGAGAGGGGGACCGCCCCAAGGTTGAAATGAGTGTGCGTCCAACCCTTGAGGAGTCTGTAATGCCTACCAATCATTCAGGGTTAGTCAAGACCACTGGCAAAGGAGGTAGAAGAATAAAGGGGAGGGCCGAAGAGACGAGAGCTTCTGTCGAAAATTCCACTCAGCAATTAGAGCAGGCTCAAATTGCAATAGTTGAGCTTTACCAAGAGAATAGGGAACTTTGATGCCAGTTGGCAGTAAAAACCCAGAGGATATCGCCACCACAAGGTCATGCAGGGAGCACCGTTTCACTGCAGAGAAAACTTAGGGAAGCACAAGACATGATCGTGGAGTTACACGAGGTGCAATAGATGGTGGCGATAATAGAGCATAATACATCACAAAGCGCGAAAGACAACCTGAGAGAGGACCAAAGCATAGGAGATACGTAATTAGAGGGTTCTCATCCTGTGTTCCTAGAAGTGTGGCTCAACACATCTTTGTACTTCTTCTTTTTAAAATTTTTTAATCTTACAGTGACTGGGCAGGTTAGTCGAGTCGTAGGGGTCCTCTATTCGTATGTAACCAGGCCTGGCAGAGGTTTTTTTCTTGATTGTATATAAAGAAAAGTTTAAAAGTATCACTGTGAATCAAACACGTATTCTTCTTTAAATATTTTGCGTAAAATGTTAAATCTTTTGGAACCATTGTTATTATGTCGTGAGTTTGTTAACATTTTTCTTTGAAAAAATTTGATATTAATTACTACTTCCGCGGGATTATAGATTTTGGTTAAAACAAAAAACAATTAGTCATTGAAAGATATTTGGCTAGTGGATAAAAGTCCTGCTCAGAATTTCACTTGTACCGAGAGTTTTTTAGAAAAGACTAGAGGTCATAGCTGCCGATACCGAGATTCATTGGAGCGATTAATTAGTTCCCTCTTGCCGATACCAAAACTTGTTTTCAGGAGTTTGACAGTTGACAATGTTTCTTTATCTATGTGCAACACTTACAATCACACTTTTCTGCTAAAACCGAAAGAATCGGCCTTTGGCGAAATATTTTCGAAGGCTATATTCGTAAAGAGATACTCTTATCAGTCGATGTCGACGAATGTCAGCATTCAACTTCTTTGACTTCCCATACAATTTTTCTACCTTAATCTTTCACCGATCCCGAACTTCTCAAGTAAGCTGGGGGCAAACTAGGTCGCTGGTCACTTGATCAGTCGTGGTGTTTCTCAAGATGGTTCTTAAAATGCTGAAGAGAAACTTGGATATCAAACATATCAAATAAGAAGGTTATCATGCTTAAACCATGGTGAAAAAAATCAAAGGTAGAAGATAAGGTGGTATCCAAAAGGAAGTGGTCACAAAAATTTTAGGGTGTGTTGGGCACTCAACAAATGGTGATTTATTGGGCGAACACCGAATCTCTGTCGCATAAAATAGATATCTTCGGTCCTTATTTTATTCTTGCCAACTGGAAATATATACATATTATTATTATTATTATTATTTTATTTTATTTATTATTGGAAGCACTGCTTTAGGGCTTGGCCGTTTACCAGGAGGGAATCAGGTTCCCCTCTCAGATTTTGCAAACAATAAGTACCTACCCCGATCTTCTCAACCACCTGAAAAGGCCCAAGCCATAGGCTTTGAAACTTGGAAGGATTCCCTTTGGGTTCATTTACATTATCCCACTTTATAACCAAGTCTCCTACTTCAAAATTCTTTTCTTTAGTATTATGTTTATCGAACCATATTTTTAATGTCTGCTGATGCGATAAAAATTTAGACTTATCCCTTTCCCTCTCTTCCTCTAGCATGACCAGAGTGTTTATTCTTTGTTGCATGTTCGAGGATTTATCATCGTTAGAATCTTGGGCCAATTGGAGAGATGGAAGATAAAGCCCATTCGAGAGAATGGCTTCTTGTATGTAGACCAGGAAGTATGAAGAATTCTTTGTAGCCTCTTTGGGTGTGACCCTATCATCCCATAGGGAATTATGGAGTTGATTATGCTAATTTATATGGTTATCCGCAACCGTATTCTTTAGAATCCTCACCAAATTCTTATTTGTTGACTCTACCACACTGTTTCCCTGAGGGTAATAATTTGCAGAGTACTTGATTATGATTCCTTTGTCCAGAGTGAACTCTGTCAATAGGGTAGAGGAGAATTAGGCTACATTATCAAATACCAGAATGAAAGGAATGCCAAACCTTGTAATTAGATGTTGTTCTATAATATGGATGACTATTTTCTCATTTACATGGGTCAGAGGGATGGCCTCTGCCCACTTGTGAAATAGTCAGTGGCAGTAAGAATATACTTGTGCAATCTCAAATAATTGGGCGTAATTTCTCCTATGATATCCAACCCCCCACTACTCAAATGGTCTGGAGACAGTTACAGGCTGAAGTGGGATTGCTACCCTTCTCTCCTTGCCAACACTTATTTGACAAATCTTACAATTTCTGGCGTAAGCATGAGTGTCTTTGAACAAAGTGGGCAAGTAATAGCCGGCTCTTAGAACCTTATGAGTGGTGGCGTTTCCTACAAAATGTCCCCTAGTGGGGCCATCATGGAGTTCTTTCAGCACTTTATCAACGTCCTCACATTCGAGACATCTCAATAATACCCCATCATAGTTGATCCGGAAGAGTACTGAATTTATGAGGCGATATTTTGTGAATTATAATCGGAGGGATCTCCTTTCTCTAGGGTTGAGGTTTTTGGGACAAGTCCCATAATGTAATAGATGAGCCAAATCCTTGTACCATGAGTCTGGTCCCGACGAAATGTATGTTGCTTCACCACACCACAGTGCTATTTCATTATCCCACCCTGGATCTTGGTTTGCCTAATCTTGAGCTTCGGTTGTGAGTTTGCACAAACCTTGTCCTTTTACTAACTTGGCGGGTTTTATATCTAGATAACATTCTTAGACTACCTCCATCCAGTTCCCTCTTCTTTCTCCCATTTCTTGTTGGGTAAACAAGGATCGAACTGCGGGGTGTGGTACAATCACCTTAGTGTGAGTCTTGAAGATGTATGACCTAAAATGCTTTACTGCTTTATAGACCGCATAGGCCTACTTATCTGTGGTGGGGTAATTGAGCTCATCTCCTTGAAGGTTGTTTTTCATGAATGACATCGGGGCTTCGTTGTTTTCGTCATCCTTCTGAGTTAAAACCGCAACTAGCGATTGGTCAGAGGCGAAAGTGTAAAGGTTAAAGTCTCTATTGAAATCGGGACTTCGCAAGATTGGGGATCGGGATATGGAAACCTTGATATTGTTGAAAGCATCTTTTTGTTCATCATCCCACTTAAACTCAGAATCTTTGCGAATCATTTTTTGTAAGGGTTTGATGATTTCGGCGAAGTCGGGGGTGAATTTCCTTACAAAATTAATTTGCCAAAAAAAGGACTGCATAGCCTTCTTATTATGGGGTAGCGAAAGTTGAGCTATGGATTTAATCCTTTTGGGGTCTATGTGAATTTATTATTGAGATATAATATGACCTAACAACTTACCTTCTTCAACACCGAAGATAGTTTTCTTAGGATTGAGTGATATACCATATTTTCGGCATCTTTCAAAAATCTGGGTTAAGTGTTGGATGTGTTCCTCTCTATTCTTCGAATACACCGTTACGTCATCTAAATACACTACCACGCACTTACCTATAAGCCCATGAAACACTATGTCCATTGCCCTTTGAAAGGTCGCTCCTGCATTAATCAAGCCAAAAGGCATGCATTTATAAGTGAAGGTTCCCCATTTGGTCTGGAAGGTAGTTTTTAATCAGTCTTCCTCTGAAACCAAAACTTGGTTGTATCTTGAGAAACCGTCTAGAAGGGAGAAATTTTTTGAGCCCGACATGGTCTGTAGGAGTTGCTCCATTGGTGGGACGGGATAGTTTTCCTTTTCTAAAGCTCTGTTGAGATTCTGAAAGTCTACGCATAATCAAATTTCTCCTGACTTTTTTCTTACTGGAACAAGGTTCGCTACCCATGCGGAATGTCTATTTTGGAAAATTATCTTCGCATCTAAAATCTTCCTTAACTCTTGATATATTAGGGGTTCCAAGGATGGGTGGTACTTTCGAAGCTTCTGTTGAAAAGTTTTGACTTCAGGTTTCAACGGGATGGTTTGTTGAATGGTGTGGGTATCATACGTTTTCAAATCTTTATAGGACCATGCAAAAACATCCTGGTATTGTTTGAATAATTTGAGGTAGGCTTTCCTCTCCTCTTTAGATATCATTTTGTTGAGATTTACATGCTTTGGGTTGTCTGGGGTTCCAATATTTACAATTTCGTGGAGGAGGCAGGAGCTACTAGTCTTTGCGTTTTTAGTTCCTTTGAAACGTTCCTTTAGATCAAACAAATTTTCTATATTTGCTATCCCTTTTGGAATTGTGTGAGCCTTTGGTTTATCTGCATGTTGACGCTCCCGAGCACTATTTTCCGTTAGTTTCTCTTGGAAATATTCATTGTCAATAGCGAGGTATTTGAAGTTGTCTTGATTAGTCAAGAAGCTTATGATCTATTCATCCCCCTCAAATACCTTCCAACTAGAGATATTATTAGGTACCGATGGCTTGTAGAGCAGTTCTACAGTGAATCAGGAGGCTTCGTAATATTCTAAAGGTGAGAGATTTGAAGCAGCAGTGGCTAAGGAGTCAATGAGGATGTTCTTCGCCCTAGGGATTGCAGTGATATTGAAAGCTTCAAAGAGTTCTATAAGCCTCTGCACCTCATGTTGGTAGTTCTTGAAATGAGGGGAGTTGCAGTGTATAGTGTTCCCCACTTGTCTAATAATGATTTTTGAGTCTCCGAACACCTTTAATTTCTTGACATTAAGATCTATGGATTTCTTTAACCCTTGTACTAGGGATTCATACTTGATAGTGTTGTTGGTGCACTCGAATTCTAGTCTACAAGACAAGAAATGGCATTTACCCTTTTGATCAATGAGGATGCACCCTTCTCCCGAACCCTCTTGTGACTTGGATCCATCAAAATAAAGGGTCCAAATTTGCGAGCGATGATTTCCATTCCAATCAATGTTTCTCTCTTCGACCTTTTCTTTCGGAGGACCTAACACTAGGTCTTGACAAAAGAGAGAATATTCCATTGGCATTGGGGATTCTTCTTGAAATATCATCTCAAAGCTTTGGGTAAGCGAAACATCGAACAGGAGAGGAGAAAAATTTCCAAATTTAGAATCACAAGAATAATTCCCTAGTATGGGAAAATTGGTAGAGGTTGGTTCGTTCAGGGTTTCCATGTCAGTGATTGTATGTTTCAGATATCTTTCCCAATCAATTCTGATCATGTTCTTGTATCCCTTCAGCAGTAGCCAAAGGTGTGCCTAGTCTGTGATGAAGTATCTGTTTAGTTTTTTGTACCAATATTGGCTTAATAATAGCCCATATGCCTCAGGGATATCCACCATAATGATGTCAATCACCTGTACGAGATTAGGATGAGTGGCTACCCTGATCATCACATATTTGAGTTCCCCCATGACTTTGACCTGGGTCTTGTCTAGTTGTATGACGTGCTTATCACTTTTTAGAGGGACAACACCCAATTTGTTACAAATGACCAAGGACATGGAATTGGAGGATGCCTCAGAGTCTACCAGACAGTTGTGGAGATTCATGTTGAAGACTTCATATGTTAAAAGGAAATGTGGTACAAAAGTCCTCTCCTTCCTGACTTTTGAGTAGGTGTTTACCATTGGTTTGTTCTCCAAATCTGTAGGGGGAAGATTCTTCTCCTGACCATCGTCGGTGGTCGATTTTTCCACCGAACTTAGAGCTTGCAACAAAAGGTATTTCTACTGAGGGATTATACATATGTCCATAACCGATACAATAGATTTCAACTTCTTCAAATCTTCTACTACATTTTAATCTAATTTAGGAGAATCATGAGTATGGATACTTATAGGCTTTTTACCGGGAGAGAAAGGCATTCTCGGGCGATCGGGAGATAATTTACTTTGTGAGGCATGGGTGGCATCGATATCTTTCGGGCCAGGTTGGCCCTTATTACGTGTCTATACCACTGATATCTCTGCTGGTGGTGCCTGAGATTTAAACAGATCATCCAAAGACGTGATCATGTCGGGATCCCATATCAACATGGTCGTGTCTTGTGGTGGTTCAACTTCTTCCTGATAAACAATGTTAAAGGCCAAACTGCTGGATGCTTTGGTTAGAGAGACTTCACCCAGAAAATGATTGGCCATTAAATTCATGGTACGGACCCACTGAGGACATTCCCTTTCTGAGTGGTTCTCTTGGTGATATGTACAGAAAGAATTAGATGCGACATTCCCTAATTCAATGTTTAGGTTGGCTGGGGGAGGTTCAATTGCTTTGAAAGGCTGGTTTCTTTTAAAGAAAGGCTTATAGGGTCTTTGGCCTTGGTTTCCCTCACCCACAT
This sequence comes from Picea glauca, assembly GCA_000966675.3. NCBI lineage: Eukaryota > Viridiplantae > Streptophyta > Pinopsida > Pinales > Pinaceae > Picea > Picea glauca. Next base: position 204,823 of record JZKD02S2095626.1, read on the forward strand.
TTATTTTCATATCTACAATATCATTTGATAGTTTCTTGACCATGTGTTGTAGGTATTCTATATCTCCATTACCCTTGTCAGGAGTTGGTTTAGCCGACTTCCCCGATGGTCTGGTCAAGAGGAGTCCTTTCCTGAGAGGCGGTTGGCTTTCTTTTCTTTCTAAAAATGCCTGGCCTTCCTTACACCCTTTCATCTGGAACTCTATTGTCTTGGCCTCTTCGAAATTATCTGCGAGGGTTTTCTTAGCGACTCTTTTAACGAACATGGAAATAGAGGCTGGAAACGCATTGACATAGACCTTGATTTGCAACTATTGAGCCAATTTCACCGCGAGATGAAATTTGTTTAGGATAGTCATGAATCTTTTATTGAAATCTTTGACCATTTCCTTTGGGGTCATGGTGGCTATGAATAATTCAGCCATAAGGGATTCCGTGGTAGTTTCTTCAGCAAATTTATCTAGGAAATCCTTTTGCAACTTAGTCTAGCTAGTTATGGATCCTACTGGCAAGTTAAAATACCAAGTGGAAGCCAAGTTCTCAAACGTGTAGGGGAAAATTCTGCATACCATGTATTCATGTTGAACATTCATAAGACTGATCGCGAGTATGAACTTCTTGACATGATCTTCGGGCAATCTTGCGGTTTCATGATCATACTTGGGGAGCAACTTTTCTGGGTGCTGAGGGAGATTATGTACTCGTCCAGGGACATTGATGGCATCCCCAACCAACCAGGGTTGGTTGTCTTGAAGTGGAACTTCCCTCTCTTCTTCTCGATCATTATTCTCTTCCATTTCTTCGGAGTCAGAGTCAGGCTCTTCCTCTTCTGAAAGATCACTAGGTTCGAAGATGTCATTGGCTGGCGTCTCGGGTATGAGGTCGAGAGGTTCTTGGATTTTAGTGATTGCAAAGTCTATTAAGTCTTCGACGGAGTGTATGAAAACTTCGTTGGGAGTGTTGAATACTAGTCTGCTTTGTTGTTTTCTTCGAGGGAGGAAGGGGGTGAAGGGCAACATGCCAATTTGTTGGGCGTAGGCTCTGGTAATCCTTCTGAACTGATTCAGTTCCTCGCCGGGGAGGGCGTAAGGTATTTCAGGGTGAATATATCCTTCCTCAGAGTGGGGTGATTTATCCGTTTCGAGAGTACTCGGTAAACGTGGGTTGTCTGTTGGATGATTAGTCATGCATGTGGGCCCTTACAAATATATAGGCTATTCAAAATATCGTATAACTTACATATTCATCCATTCATTCTCAGGCCCTCCTTCTAGCGCCAATTCTGTTGATGGGGCCTAAATCCCCTGATTCAACAGCATGACCCAAACCCACCACCGAGGCTCAATTAGACTCTACAACGTTTGGAGTGAAATGGTTCTCTAGATCTTACAATCTGTCCAAATTATCGATGAGCTTTCGTGTTTTCTGGTGAATGCTCTTCCTTCGGTTAGAACATTTTTTCTGTGTTTTCTCTTAGGTGGGACATGTACAAGATATGCAAGACAATATAAACCAACTTGACGAAGATAGGACAAGAGTTTTAACTATTGGGAAGGGGTCGAGCTTGGGATAACCCGCTACTCGAACATGCAGACAATGATCATATGCCAAAGGGGTTTAGTAATAATACTTCAACCAAAAGAGCATCCAATTGTTGTCTGAGAAAGCTACTTAGTAGGAAGAAGATGTATATATGATCAATATCAGGGAAAGCAAACTAATTCATCTACCGATAAATTCATCAGACAGCTGAGGTAAACTACTTAGCATAGAGAAAGAAACACAATTGTAATCAATGTCACGGTAAGCAAAATAATTCATCTACCAAAACATTCATCGCACAGAAGCACAATGATTTACTTTCATCATTTAAAGCAAGGAACATTAAAACATTGCATTAGATAACTTGACAATAGAATTAATTAATCTTACTCATTTACTGCAACATTCATGGAACAGGAAAGGCAATAATTCTTCTCCAACTCCAATCACATAGATCTAATGAAAAAATCTTGTCTCTGGTCCAGAAGGACTTCTTAATTCGTAGCAGTCTCAAAATAATTATCAACAACCAAAAATAAAAGAGTTCTTACAACAATCATTGACCATTTGACCATCGGTCGATGTTCCTATTTATAATATAAAGTCTTAACAGTAATTATGTAATATACCAGATATAAAATGTATGTAGAACATTAATAAAATTCTATTAATGGCATAATAACATCAATATAACCAGAACATTCACCACAATAACACTGAAATGATATAAGAATAACAACAGAAATAACACTTTGAATCTGAAAGCAATGTTCACGGGCCTCTTTGAGGGGGCAACCTCC
>JZKD02S2095626.1:231074-265783 GCA_000966675.3 Picea glauca
CTGTGCTATAGCTCTCTGATATACGTGCGGGGTCCAACAGTAGTACTCGGCCCAATATCTTAGGGCACTAACTAAGGAGGATAGACCGTACCCTTAGCCGTACTACCCAACTACCAAGGTACTAGAGAGTATTTTTCCGAGTGTTATTCTCGGTGACACTATAACAGTCAGGCGACCAATCGATTTATCTAAAAAGGGATTCAGGTAATCTAGGCCGATCCGTACACAGGTGTTGTCTGATGTGCTACCACTTGAAGGGGTACCAAAAGGGGTTACAAGGGTGGCCAACAAATGTGGGCTTAAGTATCACTTGTATTTCCTGCGTGTATGAATCCCTCAACCGTGGGTTTATGCACATAATGACAGATCTCTGTGGCTTAAAGACGCCAGAATATGTCTCTACCCTAAAAAAAAATTAACCCACACTTTCTGCCGAGGAAGGTACTCTAATACCACTTGTAATATACCAGATATAAAATGTATGAAGAACAGAAATAAAATGCTAGTAATGGCAGAATAACAACAATATAACTAGAACATTCACAACAATAACACTGAAATGATATGAGAATAACAACATAAATAACACATTGAATCTGAAAGCAATGTTCACGGACCTCTTTGTGGGGTTAACCTCCAGTTGAGAAGAGCTCTATTACAATAATATCCAAGCTAGGGTTCTCATACCCTCGACTCCTATTTACACTAAATAGAAGCATCTAGAGGAAAATCCTTCTAGAAGAAGAAGCTTCTATTAGGTCTTCTTACATCCACCTTATTCTATTTTATTGAAAGGCCTTATCAATATTGACCTTTATTACATCCGAATATATTGTTCTACCTATGTGCGGGTTAGGACCCTAACAAATTAACGGTAAAATACAATTTGAGCTAATCAAGAATCGCCATGTGGCATCATCATCTAACAGTCTTTCAACAGTCCATCCGAGTTGTTTCTTGAAAAGGGTGGACTCTTTCATAATTATACCATTTGATAAAAAATTCTTCACAGGTGTTGGCCCATGGAAACGTATGTTATTCCATTGGAGCCGCATAGATTCCCCTAATATCTGCTGCGTGAGCCCAATATTTTGTGAGGCTGAAGTTCAACTTTTGAAGTATAGCTTTGGCTTTGATTGGATATCCTGTGAACTGTTGTACTTTCTTGGGCTTTGCGTCGGTGACCTTTTCACATTCTTCGGCTCATGGTGCATCTTGTTCGGCGCATAGCTTGATCATTTCGCTTAGGTCGATTAATATCGGGATGCCGAAATCAGGAGATCGACATACTTTGTCGCTTTAGTGATTCTTTCAGTTCTTCGGCGGGATCAAAGGACAGACTCTGGTCGGTCATAGGGAAGGTTCTTCCTGCAATTAGATAGAAGTAGTTTAGCAATCAAGCAACCCATAATCTGACATAAATAATCAACAGATCAACACATACTTGTGCATCTTGCTAGTCCCAGTCATTTTTAATACTTACGTGATCTCAAATGCTTCCTTCGAGTGACCTGTGAAGCTGTCGCTCCTCTTCGGTATAAATGAACACCTCAGCATGTTGTAGTGTGGCTAATCAAGTACAATAGACATGAATGTATACTTATCATAGTGATTACTTGACCTTTGGGAAAAAAAGTGTTGAGGATGAATTATGCGCGTGTGTTCTCCTAAGAGGTTGGATATCGTATAGAGAATGTTGTTAAATGCCTTCAGAAATCGTACCGCCAAGCGTACCAAGCATCATTTATAAATAAAGGAGGTTCAGAAGTTCAAAAAAGGATCGAAAGGATCGTACTGCATGCTTTCCTACAACTCAGATCGATGGTGCTTTCATGTTCTGGATCACATTCGTCAATTAGCTACGGCGTGCTGAAATTTTTCAAAAACCATGTCACAAGGCACGGGAAATATGCTGGTGAGCCTATTGTCACTCTTTGATTTCCCTATAAATCCACGATTTTTGCAAGAAATCCTTCTTATATGCCAATATCATATCCCCTCGGGAATTGGTTTGGTAATTTCGTCTTGGTGACGTCCAGTTGAGTAATCCTTTGCCATCTGCAGATGCCTTGAGTCTCTTGCACTTTGCGATTATGGGATCTCCTTCAAATACAGGACGCGGTCTATGAGGCAGCTAGAGTGCGAGGTCTCATCCCCAGCGCACCTGGGACTCCTTCCTGTGGGCTCCGAGAGGTACAAATATCTTCCTGGAGGCATCGCCAGTGTCTACACATGGGCTTGGGGTGGTCGCAGATACATTTGGGAGAAATATGCTGGAGACTATGCCTTCTCCGGGATCGAAACTATGAAGAAGAGGAAGGCCTAAGAAGAAAACTCAGGAAGGAGAGGCGGACCGCCCCAAGGCCGAACTGAGTGTGCATCCAACCCTTGAGGAATCTATAATTCCTACCTATCATTCAGGGCTAGTCGGGACCACTGGAAAAGGAGGCAGAAGAAGAAAGGGGAGGGCTGAAGAGCCGAGAGATTCCGTCGAAAATTCTACTCAGCCACTAAAGCAGGCTAAAATTGCAATATCTGATCTTTACCAAGAGAATAGGGAACTGCGGTGTCAGTTGGCGGTAAAAACCCAGAGGATACCACCACCGCAAGGTCACGCATGGAGCATCGTTTGGCTGCAGAGACAACTTAGGGAAGCACAAGAAATGATTGTGGAGTTACACGAGGCAGAGTGGATGGTGGCGACAATGGAACATAAGACATCACCAAGCGTGAAAGACAAATTGAGAGAGGACCAAAGCATATGAGATACATAGTTAGAGGGTTCTCGTCCTATGTTCCTGGAAGTGTGGCTCAACACCTCTTTGTACTTCTTTTTTGTAAAATTTTGTAATATTACGGTGACTGGACAAGTTATCCGAGTTGTAGGGGTCATCTATTCGTATGTAACCAAGCCTGGCGGAGGTTGTTTTCTTGATTGTATATAAAGAAAAGATTAAAAGTATCACTGTGAATCAAACACGTATTCTTCTTTAAATATTTTGTGTAAAATGTTAGATCTTTTGGAACCATTGTTATTATGTCACGATTTTGTTAACGTTTTTCTTTGTAAAAATTTGATATTAATTACTACTTTCACGAGATTATCGATTTTGGTTAAAACAAAAAACAATTAGTCATTGAAATATATTTGGCTAGTGGATAAAAGTCCTGCTCTGAATTTCACTTGTACCGAGAGTTTTTTGGGAAAGACTAGAGGTCACAACTGCTGATACCGAGATTCATTGGAGCGATTAATTAGTTCCCTCTCGCTGATACTGAAACTTGTTTTCAGGAGTTCGACGATCGACAATGTTTCTTTATCTATGTGTGGTGCTTACAATCACACTTTTTTGCCGAAACTGAAAGAATCGGCCTTCGACGAAATATTTTCGGAGGCTATATTCGTAAAGAGATACTCTTATAGGCCAATGCCGACAAATGTCATCATTCGGATGCTTTGACTTCCCATATAATTTTGTTATCTTAATCTTTCACCGATGCTGAACTTCTCAAGTAAGCCAGGGGAAAACTGGGTCGCTGGTCCCTTGATTAGTCCCGGTGTTTCTCAAGATGGTTCTTAATATGCTGAAGAGAAACTTGGATATGAAACATATCAGATAAGAAGGTTGTCATGATTAAACCACAGTGAAAACAATCGAAAGTAGAAGACAAGGTGGTACCCAAAAGGAAGTGGTCATAGAACTTTTAGGGTGTGTTGAGCACTCAACACTACCATTTACAATACTTTTTTTGTTCAAAAAATATCACTCGGTCTAAACTTATAACATCCAATATACTATCAATAGAAGGCTTGAACAACCACTGAACTGGACAAGTGTTCATTGGGGACATAATTTTAGAGACCTAACCCCTCACGTAGGTAGAATAATATATTATGATTAATATAGGTCAATATTAATAAGGCCTGGCAATAAGGAAGAATAAGTCCAATGTAAGCCCTGTTGGTACCCCTTCGAGTGGTAGCACATCAGACAACACCTATATAAGAATCAACCTAGATTTCCTAAAGCTCTCTTTTGATAAACTGATCGATCGCCTGAATTCTATAGTTCCACCGAGAACAATGCTCAGGAAGATACTCTCTAGTACTTGGGCAGTTAGGTAGTATGGATAAGGGCACAATCTAGCCTCCTTAGTTGGTGCCCTGAAATATTTGGTCGAGTACTATTGTTGGACCTCGCACATATATTAGAGAGATATAGGATAGGGAAATACCTTGTCTGTAGAACCTTTGAATACCTAACCTTTGGGGACAGAAACAAAAAAGAAAAAAGAAAAGATCTATTGTCGTGCAACTATGTCTCTTGCATTCGAGTTTCCAAATTAGTACACATTTCTTCCTGATTAAGAATTTGGGAATTTCATCACTGCAGTATTCTTCAGATCGAAGTATAAATCCTGATCCTGATGCTGATCAAAGTATTCTTCCTAATCGTGTTGCACCATTATTTGAGACCTATTCCATTTGATTTTTGTCTTCTCCCTTATCACATTCATACCTATCATTTTTCAGCAATTTTTTTGACCCCACCCACCCCTTTTTGGTTCCCTCGTCATCATGGCCCATACTCATAGCCAAGACTTGGAAGCTCACTTCAATACCTTGCAATTGAATTTCACAAAGACCCAATAAGAAGTGAGACAACTCAGTGTCAATATTTCCACCATCAATAAAATCATGCATTCCTCCATCGTTGCCTCAATCAAGGAACTCAAACAAGACCTCAAATAGGACATTACTACCCATCTTGAATCTGTCACTATGATGATCTGCACCATGTTGCATATCCCTGCAAATCCTCCCTTATCTGATCCACCTTTGCATACTGAAGCTGAAACTTCCTCTCATTTCCATAATTTTCAACCCCATCACTTTCAACGTAACCTACGCCTTCCTCGTGTGGATGTGACCAAATTTGATGGCTTGGATCCCACTAGCTGGGTAACTCAAATGGAACATTATTTCTCTTTGTACAACAGTACAGATGAATTGGCCAAACTCCAGTATGATGTTCTCCATCTAGATCAAGAACATTGGCAATGGTGGCAATGGAGAAAAACTTCCCGCCAAGGGTATGTTGCTTGGGCACACTTTGTGGAATATATTTATGAACGCTTTAACACTGACACCAACCATTTAGGCCGTTTGACAAAATTGAAACAATCTGGCACAGTGGAAGAATTTATAGCTTCTTTTGAGTGACTTGATTTTCATATAGAGGGCATGTCTGATGCTTTTTTCCTAGGATGTTTTATCAGTGGCCTCAAGGATGAGATTCATTCCCATGTCCTCATGGCTCGACCTCAGAGTTGGGTGGAGGCTACTAAAAGAGATAAGGAAGCACAATAGGTTGTCTCTTCTCAAAACTGGAAACCCTCCTTTATTCCTCACACTAAACCAGTAAATCCCACTCCTCCTTCTACTCCACTAAAGATCCAAAAATTGACCAGGGATGAAATGGATGAATGCCAACTCAAAGGCCTTTGTTATAATTATGATGACAAATATTTCCTGGGACACAAGTGTAAGGAAAAAAATCTTTTTGTGGCCATCTCAAAGGATGTTTCAGAAGAGGATGTTGAATCTCCCCTTGTGTCTGTGTCACCTGAAACCACTGACATAACCCCTCCCTCAGAGCCTCCCGAAGTAGAAACAATCATTTCCCTAAATGATCTCACTGGATTCTCTTCTCCCCAAACCCTCAAGCTAATTGGTTACATTTAGAATAGGAAGGTCATCATTCTTGTTGATAGTGGAAGCACCCATAATTTCATTCATCGCTGCATTGCCCAAGAAACTAATTGCTATATCCGTGTAGTCAATAATTTCCAAATCATGATTGCCAATGGCGAGTCCATGAAATGTGGAGGGAATTTTGAAAATGTGCGTCTCCAAATTGGTGAATACCCTCTGAAATCTCATATGTTTTCTATTGGTATGGGTGGTTGTGACATTCCGTTGGGTGCAAATTGGCTAAGTAATTTGGGTCCCATTCTCATGGAATTTAAGTAATTAACCATGCAATTGGACTAGGAGGGCCAACAATATAAGTTCCAAGGCATCATCATCGGTTCCCCTGAGATCATTAGTTCCCATCGCATGCAAAAGATGCTAAAAAAAGATCATTATGTCATTATTGCCCAACTCCATTCCATATAAGAAACTGAGACACCCTCTATGCCGCAGGACCTCCAATCCATCCTCTCTAAACATCAAGTGATTTTTTCCAATCCCCAGGGACTCCCTCCTTCCCATAGTGTTCATGATCATTCCATTCCCCTTTTCCTAGGAATCCTTTCTCCCAATATTCGTCCCTATCGTCACCCCTTTTCCCAAAAATATGAAATTGAGAAAATGGTTCAAGAACTACTCAAAGAAGGTGTTATCCACCCTAGTACGAGCCCCTAATCTTCTCTTATGGTCATGTTCCTTAAGAAAGAAGGTTCTTGGAGCATGTGTCCTGACTTCCGCGCCCTCAACAAACTCACCATTAAAGAAAAAATTCTCATTCTTGTCATTGATGACCTCTTGGATGAATTGAGTGGTGCCCAGTTATATACTAAACTTGATCTTCATTTTGGTTACCACCAAATCCGTGTGAAAGAGGCAGACATTCCTAAGACCGACTTTAGAAATAATGAGGGCGACTATGAGTTTTTGGTCATTCCCTTTGGCTTGTGTAATGCTACTTCCATTTTCCAAAGCCTCATGAATCATGTATTTCATCCTTTTCTCCGTCATTTTGTCTTAGTTTTCTTTGATGATATCCTCAGCTATAACAAAACCTGGATATACCATCTTGTTCATGTGGATTGAATTCTCCATTTTCTCTCTTAGCACCAATGTTTTCTAAAACAATCTAAATGTGCTTTTGGTGCCTCATAAGTCGAGTACTTGGGTCATCTTGTTGGCAAGGCCAACGTCAGGGTGGATCCTAAAAATATTGAAGCTATGAAAGACTGGCCTCACCCAAAGACTCTCAAAATAGTGCATGGATTTCTGGGCTTAACAGATTATTATCGTAAGTTTTTTAAGAATTATGGAAAGATTGCGACACCTCTCACTACATTCCTTAAAATGAATTCTTTCACTTGGAATCCAACAACTGATCAGGCTTTTCAAACCTTGAAAATGGCCATGTGCACCACTCCAGTCTTGGCCCTTCCTGATTTCACAAATACCTTTGTTCTGGAATGTGATGCTTCAGGCAAGGGAATTTATGTTGTCCTTATGCAAGAGGGTCATCCTTTGGCCTTTACCAACAAACAACTGAATGAGAAAAATTTGGGCAAATCAATATATGAAAAGGAAATTTTGGTTATTTTGTATGTCGTTGATATTTGGTGCCCTTATCTATTGTGGCAACGCTTCCAAATTAAGACAGATCATCAAAGCCTCAAGTATTTTCTGGAACAACGCATTTCCTCCCCAAAGCAATAAAAATGGGTCACTAAGCTCTTTGGATATAATTATGAGATTATTTACAATAAAGGAAAATAAAATGTGGTTGCAGACACACTTTCTCGAAAATATGAAGATGAAGGTCCCTTTTTTCTCTCTCCTTCATTGTACCTAATTGGCTCCAAGTTGTTCGGCATGAATGGCTACACGATCCCAAAAGTTCGCATCTGATATAAAAATTGTAGTCCAATTCTCCAGTTTCCCTAGGGCACTCTTGGATCCATGATGAGATTAGATACAAAGGTCGTTTGTATTTAAGTAAACAGTCAAAACTTAAATCCACGGTATTTTCTGAGCTTCATGCTACACCCATAGTTGGGCACTCTGGGTTTACCAAAACCTATGACAAGGTCAAACGTTCTTTTTTCTGGGATGGTATGAAATAGGACATTCGTAATTTTGTGGTTGAATGTGATGTGTGTCAATGAAACAAGGGAGAAACAGTCAAATATCCTGGCACACTACAATCGCTCCCGATTCCACCTGCTATTTGGCGGGATATCTCTATGGATTTTATTGTAGGTTTACCTAAAGTGGACAATAAATCAGTCATCATGGTGGTATTTGATCATCTTTCCAAGTATGCTCATTTGTTTGCTCTTCAACACCCATTTTACAACATCCATTGTGGCTCAACTTTTCATGGATCAGGTATTCAAGCTTCATGGCATGCCACATTCTATTGTTTATGATCACAACCCAACTTTCACCAACAATTTTTGGCAAGAAATTCTTAAGGTACAAGGGATCCAATTGCATCTCAGCACAACTTATCATCCCCAGACTGATGGTCAAACGGAAGTTGTCAACAAATGTTTGGAAATATATTTGAGGTGTTTTTCCTTGGAAAACCAAAATCAATGGGCTCAATGGTTACCACTAGTTGAATGGTGGTACAACACTTCATACCATACAGCTACCTGCATGACTCCTTTTGAAGCAGTCTATGGAAAAAATCCATCTTTAGTTATCTTATATTTTCCAGGTGTCTCAAAGGTTCAGGTGGTTGATCAAATGCTTACAGTTCGAGAGGCTATTTTTCATACCCTCAAAGAGAATTTGGTCATGGCCCAAAATAGCATGAAGCAACAAGCATATCAAGTTCACTCTAAGCGTCAATTTGCAGAAGGTGATCAGGTGTTTCTTCGACTGCAACCTTACAAGAAAAATTCCCTCAAGGCTGACCATTTTGAGAAACTGGCGCCCAAATTTTATGGTCCTTATATCGTTCTCAAGCGTTTGGGAAAGGTGGCCTATCAATTATCTTTTCCTATTCATTCTAAGCTCCATCCTATTTTTCATGTTTCCTTCTTAAAGAAGGTGATTGGAACTAAGTGCCAAACTCAAACCAACCTTCCTGAGTTGGATGAAGAAGGCTCCATTTGGCTACAAACACAAGCAATTTTGGACCAGCGTGAGCATTGTCTGCATCAGTGAACTATAAAGGAAGTGTTAGTCCAGTGGAAAGATACAACTCCAGCAAATGCCACTTGAGAACTAGCTACCATTCTGCAACAATTTCCACATCTCAAGCCTTGAGGACAAGATTGTTTTTAAGGGGGAGGACATGTTAGGGAACTAACCCCTCACGTAGGTAGAATAATATATTCTGATGTAATAAAGGTCAATATTAATAAGGCCTAGCAACAAGGAAGAATAATTCAAATGTAATAAGACCTAATAGAAGATTTTTCTTCTAGAAGGATCTTCCTCTAGATGGTTCTTTTGATAGACATATTTATTATAAATAGGAGTCAAGGGTATGAGAACTTTTTTCTTGGATATTATTGTAATAGAGCTCTGCTGTGCTGGAGGTTTCCCCTCGAAGAATAAAGTGAACATTTCTCTCAGCAATCAAAGTTCTCTTTTTGGTGTTATTCTGGTATCATTTTGGTATTATTGTGGTGTTGTTATGGTTATATTGTTGTTCATATGCCATTTGTAGCATTTTAATTATGTTCTGCATGCTCTTTATATCTAAAATATTACACATAATGGTCGTCTATAGCACCTACTTGGACAAGGCAAAAAAAACTAGATGCATTGTGCGTGATGACATGATAGACAACGAAGCCATGATGACAGACACACTGACTATCCCTACACAACTTGTCTAGAAACATGCAGAAACTATCTTTCCAGGTAATGGGACATCGATTAAAAATTTTAATATATTTCCCAAAACAGTATATGACCGTCATTATTGTGATCGGATTATATCGCTCAACGAAGAAAGTATTGTGGAAAAAATTCCCACAATTTTTTCATAATATATTTCGTACTAGACACAACAATCAACCAACTTGCACAGAGAAACGACACTTACCCGATCATAACCATCGGTGTAGTTGTCACACTCACAAAAAAACTTGGCTCACAACACATTCTCCGTATAAAATATGGAGAGTCAGACAATGATAAGGCAATAGTACCATTCTCCATATCCATTTTTGTCCTTTATTTTCACATGTCCATTTATCTCGGTTATGTTACACAACTATTGCACTGTTCCATGTTGCAGTTGCAATTGTTCGACACCTATTCAAATTTGTTTTCCTCAATGGAAAAAAAATTGCATAAAGGGAAATTTCCACTTATGCTCTTCAAAAATATAACAAAGAAAAGAGATGTTAAAGAAAGGATCTTTCGCACAACCCAAGCAACATTTGTAAAAAAATTGCGAACAGACATAGTACAGTATCTTAAGAAACTAACTAGCTCAACAACTGTTGTGCATATACATTTACAATTCCATTCACACTTTGCTCATAAAAATTTCCTTCACTAGTTTTCTGCATCTTTTTTTACTGTGCAATTTTATATTATATTGTTAAATATATTAACTACTATTCTCACATGCCTAGGTTGAGGGTGTTTTGGTTGCAGCGAATGCGTAATTGACCCCCTTCGAGCATGTATGTGCCAAATGAAAATCTCCTGCTTCTACCTCTGCTTTCATAAATGATGGTACAATTGATTGTCTACGATGTAGTAAAAAATTCCCTTACATATATAGACATTTCTTCAACGCTACCATCCGAACCATCAACAACACAATCATACATTGTACAATTAGACAACCTATGTTACAAGATGTGCTTCCTTGGCTAGCAGAATTGCCATATGAAGTACACTTACAGAAAAAGGAAAACAATGTCTACATGATGTGTGAATTTCACATCCATAGCAAATTTACATTAAATGAGGACAATGCAATATTGCATATCGGTTGAACCAAAAAAAAAAAATCATATCAAGCGTCCCTAGGAAACGAAGCAATCTCATGTGTATCTGTCCATGCTACCCAATGAGGATATGAATAGAGTTTTGCAGTGCCATGGAAAATTGAACATGAATCACATAAGATTGTTCAATCTAGGAATGAGAAGCATGAGGAAAAATCCCATACAAAGTATCCAATTGTGAATAAATCAGGTCCATCCTTTGAACTCTCAAAATGGCTTGCTCCTCTGAATGTAATCATCAGGAATTCCCAATAATATTGGAAATTTGGCATTGTTAGAACTGGTAATGATAGAACATAGTACTATCATAAGTAAATGTCCATAGTCCATTTGGGGATTTGGTTATAACTGGGATACAATGCCCAATCTCCACTGGTTTTGTGTTGTCTTGTGTTTGGCAGATTTTTTTTCATGTGCTCTCGTGTTGTAGTTCAGGGTTCTCATGGGCCCGATTATTTTCTCATGGGAACATATCCCACATGTAAGAGAAAACCATTGCCACATGTGTTTTTTTTATATTAAATTGTTTGATGTATAGGTTGATGTGTACTTCTCTATTGACCCTTGTGGGATCTCCCTTGGTGCCTTATGTGTTCATGTGTTTCCTTGTGCCTCGACTTTCAATACATTTGGTGTTTCTTGGCTCTTGGTTGTATGCTTGGTTCTGAAAAATTAATGATACATTTAGGATATTAGCGGGTTTTCTATGATCTTAAAGAATATATAGGACCTGCTTTGCCTTTTAATGTAATCTTTGTGAAGCAAATGTAATATGTGGCTCATTTTAGCACTTTTACTTGATCGATGAAATTACCAAAATTCATCTTCAGAAATATTTTGAAATATCTTATATGATATTAAAGAATATACAAGACCCACTTTTCCTTTTAATGTAATCTCTATGAATCAAGTGTAATATGTGGCTCATTTTAGCAATTTTGCTAGATCGATGAAATTACCAAAATTCATCTTCAAAAATATTTTGAAATAAAAGGATATATGCTATGTGAAGTCGAATGGAATGATCATATCAACCAAAAAAAATTAAAATTAAAATTCATCGGTGTTATACTTGTAGTAAAGTTGAAAGTACAATAATTTTACTTGAACATCCCATAATTAATTTTCCTGTGGCCTTTCAATGCTTCTCTTATGAAAACACATCCTAGAAAGTATAAGCATGACTCACTTTATCTATTCCTTGATTGAAGAGCATGTTCACCTATATAATTCACTTCATAGTTACTGTTAAGACCATCAATGGGGATTTCTTAACACCAATTCCCTCTTCTGAAAATTACCATCCCCTTTATTTTTTCCCTCTACTTTTCGTTTTTGGTTACTTAGTCATTTTTCGAAAAATGTCTAGGTGCACGGGTTGGCAGATTCACATGTTCAGATTCCCACTGATTCTTTTATATCACAAGTCTGACCAATCGCTTCCCCATTCCATATTCAACAAATTTTTGTATCGCGGGTTCCCAGGTAGGCGGGCTCAACATTGTGTTTCCATTGTTTCACTGCCTGCAAACAACACCTAGACTTCCCCGATCTACAAGTTGATAACCAAATTCCCCTTTATTTTTCTCCTTTACTTTCCATTTCTGGTTACTTAGTTGTTTTTACGAATATGTCTCATGCTTTTATATACAACACATGAAGTTCTGTGATATACAAATTGACCACCGAAGTCCATCATTATGCCCTGTTCCGTGTTACACATTTTACAATCACAAGTTTGGAGACATACAATTTGACCATTGGGCCCTCACGAGTCCTCGTATAACTTGTGGCCCTGTTTTTAAGCCCGTCAATATTCCCTATTTCAAATATGTCTCATTCTTTTATATCATGAGCCTAACCAATCGCTTTCCCATTCCATACTTGGCCACTATTTCCATCGCCATTTCCTGGTCAGGCTTACTCAACATTTCTCCGTGACCTACAAAAAACAATTGAAGTTCTGTGATATAAAAATTGACCACCAAAGTTTGTCATTATGCCTTGTTCCGTGTTACAAATTTTGCAATCAAAAGTTTAGAGACATGTGATTTTACCATCAATCCCTCAGGTCTCATGAGTGTAACTTGTGACCTTGTTTTGAAGCCCGATTGACCACTTTCCATACTCGGCCATTTCTTGGAATCTCTTTCACGGGTTGGCGTGTTCATGAAATGTCCAATGCTTAATTGCTCTTCGACATCCACTCCACCTTCACACTTCTTTCTAGATATGCAATTATTAATCTTTAATGATAATATCTCATCCTGCAGGAACCGTTAAGATTGTCATTAATGTTCGAAGGGCTGGAGGAGATTTGTCATTAATACGAATTAAACCAAGATTTGACCAAGATTGTGTTATCCTTTCCGAGTGTTCATTTCAAGAATTATGCAATGTATTTCGCACATTGTCCAGTTGGTGGCTTCACGAAATCTCCAATACTTAATCTCTCTTCACCGTCACTGCCACCTTCACACTTTTTTCTAAGTATGCAATTAGTAAGCTTTAATGGTAACAAATCATTGTGCATGATCTGTAGAGATTATCATTGATCAACGAAAGGATTGACGAGATATCCCATTGATACGCATTAAACTAATATTTACGGAGGGTTATATTACCCCTTCTGAATGTTCATTTCAAACATCATCTAGAGAAAACAAACATTCTCATTAACTTATGCCAGCAGTTCAACAACATTTTATTCCAGATACAGTAAACACCTTCGGGAATGATGACCAGAAGTTCCAGTGGTCCAAATCATATTCTTACTACTCATCTCCTTCCTCCCAAAAGAAAAAAACAGTATGGTCCCTTGGTGCACCGAGAGATATATTTCAAGCCAAAGAATTCCAAGGCAGACCCCCCTACTCAGACAGTCTCCCCCCCCTGTGTTGATGGCCTATGCAGAGGTTGATGTGGTCGATTTCGAGCCAGAAGAATATGATCTGATGAGAAATGATACGAATATGGATGGAAATGTAGATGTTGTTCCCACTCCTGCACCCAAATTGAAATCAACCATAATGAGGGGCACTTCCCGCCTCTACGATAACGACCCTGATAGGACCAAAGGAAGGGGTTTCAGAAAATAAATTGACGTTGAACGCAATACCCTCTTTCCAGATCAAGAGTTTGAGTCTCTCGGATCAGATGGCGGTCCTCGCCCTCAAATATGTATCCTTTCCTTTCATTTTTAGGGTTTTGCATTGGGTTTGGATTTGTCCTTGGTGCAGCCTATGTCCCTGGAGTCTTTGACTGTAAAGAAATGGTGTCTTGATGTTCCCAGAGATATATTTCAAGCCAAAGAATTATTCAATTGTGGGACCACTCTCATGTTTTCTGGATATACAATTAACATCTGAGGGGGTGAGGACTAGAACTCCCAGTGGTGCAAGGCATATTCCTACTACTCATCTCCTTCCACCTAGAATAGAGTAATTTGGACCTCTATAATTTCTCGTGCAGCCTGTGTCCCTGAAGTCTTTTCCTGTAAGGAGGGGGTATCTTGGTCCCCTTCTACCCATAATGAAGTAATTTGGACCTCTCGAATTGCTCGTGCAGGCTATGTCCCTGAAGTCTTTGACTGTAAGGAGGTGGTCTCTTGGTGTGTCCTCACTTTCATTTTTAGGGTCTTTAGCTTGGGCTACAACATTTTTTTTCTTCTTCCTCACAGGAAGATTGTGAGAACTATCAATTTTACTGCAATGAGGGTTCTTGTGTCCTCCTACTTTTGAAGAATTCTTGGTTTCTTTCTTGTTGGGCTGGGTTGTTGGAGCAATTCTTCGGTATGTCGTACTCTTGGCAGTGGTGGTCATGGATTGCAAACTCTTCTCACTAGGGCCTTTTCTATGTTATTTGTACAATTCAATGGTGCATTGCAATGTCTCTAGGTCGCCAACGTCAGGAGCAAGAGTGTTTTTGACATGTTTCAAGCCAAATAATTATTCGACTGTGGAACCACTCTCTTGTTTCTTTGTAACCTCAGGTCTTCCACAAGATATTAAGATTGCGACAACCAACATTGACCTTCCAATGAGAATATTGCAAGGAATTCCTAAGAAAACATGGTAATGAGTTTTGTATGCATGTTCAAGAGCCTGTCAATGGCTCCTGCATGTTGCCGCACTAGAGGAACAACACATAATTGTATACATGTTTTTTTTTTTTTTTTTGTAACTCCTGTACCTGTATTTATGGAAAATATGTTCAATGTTTCGGTGAAAAGAACTCAGTCCAATGTCTATGGATAAATATATACTTCCCACTATTTTTTTTTATATATTTACTATTAAAAAAATTGCCTACGAATCTTGGTTGGTGCTTCTTTGCTAGATTTAACAATTCTTCTCATTTGCATGGTTCGATAGTCTCATATTTCTTGAATATTGTATTGGCTTAAGTAATTTGATCTAATATGGAGCATTTAAGAATTATATGACAATGCATTGTGTCGATCCCATCAGGATTCTATGGAAACATAAATGAATTTCATACAGTTTCAAACCAACATTCAATTCTATTCGTAATGTAGATAGAACAAAGGAACACTAATTCATGATGTGGTAGTCAGGGCCCCGCCCAAGAAGTTTCGTTTTCATCTCAACCTTGTTGAGCAAACGATCTCTTATTTCCCTTTCGCTTCCTTTATTCCTTTACTCCAAAAGGAAACATTTTATTAGTTGTCCATCCCTTGGCCTCTATTTGAGCACTTTTAGTTTACTAATGAAATTACCAAATTTCTTCTTCGTGAATATTTAAAAAAATAAAATAATAATAATAATAAATGATATATGGTAGTTGAAGTCAAATGGGGCTATTAAATCAACTACAATATTAAAATTCAAGTTCATCATTGTTATTTCTAGATATGAAATTATTAATCTTTAACGCTAACAACCCATCATGCAGGAAGTGTAATACTTAAAATAATATGTCAACTTAGTGAAGAATGTATCAAGAACACAATACCTCCCAGAAGTTGCAATAAAAAAAAATCCTCAACAAAGCATTTTCTCACACCCTTTTTAATTGTACAAGCACAATAGAAAATGAGTAAGTGGATAAAATATTGGACTAGAAAATGTTGGTTTTGAAACAATGGGGGTTGTTTGAGACCAATTCCCGCTTATGAAAATTGCCCTTCACTTTTATATTTTCTTACTCTCTTTTATCCCTTTCTTTTTCTTCTTCTATACTTAACCAAAGTCCCCTTTCTTTTTCCCCTCTACTTTCTCTTTCTGGTTACTTAGTCATTTTTCGAAAATGTCTAACTGCGCAGGTTGGAAAACTCATGGGTTCACATTTTCACTCATGCTTTTATATCATGATTCCGACCGACCGCTTCCCCATTCCATGCCTAGCCACTTTTTCGATCGTGAATTCCCAGGAAGACGGTCTCTAGATTGTACTTCCATTGTTCCGTGACTTGCAAACAACACCTGGAATTCCACGATATACAAATTGACTTCCAAACTCCTACATCATCCCCTCTTACATGTTACACATTTTGCACTCAAAAGTTATGAGACATATAATTTGACCATCGGGGCCTCACGTCTCCTCGGGAACCCTTGTCACCCTATTTTGGAGCCTATCCAACCACTTTCCATACTTGGTGTTGGAACAAGGGAATATCGAGGGTTCAACGCTTCAACAATGCACCAACAAAACCCTAACTACCATCCCTTTCGGCAATGCTTGCGAAGAAAGTGAAGTCCCACCTGAGGTAGAGGCAGGGGGGGTTACAGGACTCAAGTTTCTGTAACCAAGTTGGGACACAAATATGTGATTACAATTACTTCGAAGAGTACTTAAGAACTACATGCATCAACTTATCATATTTATTCACATCACATAACAAACCCTAAGGACAGATCGATGCAGTAACAATGACCAAATACACATTGCACTTAGCATCATAAGTTATATCTATCATGTTAAACATAAATAAAACACTAAGCATTCATAGATCTATCTATCATATATATCAACCAATTCACTAAGCAAATTCATAGCATAATCATCATAGCACAAAGAAAACCATCAACACACGATATATGTGGTTCACCCTAGTGTGGGGCTACGTCCACCAACAAATTCTTCTTCTTTATTAGTCTCTGATCTCTTACATTATTCTACTCTTGTGCACTAAGTCACAGAGCCAAGATTCTCACCAGATAGGTGATCTTCACACTAAGCACCAGATCCACCTTCCCAAAATTAGGTCAAGGCACAGAGCCAACTCCTCTATTCAAGCACAGAGAATTACATACACAGTCTCTTGCACTATGCAACCCAAAACTACTTGCACTTAGCCTTGCACTTAGCTAGTTACACCCCTCACTACATTACATTCTTTCTTGTTTATACTTTTACATTTACAAAAAGGCCTAATCATGGGCAAACCCATGGGCCGACATCCTATAAAACCTAATACAAAACCATAATGAACCCCTTGTTGGGTCCACAAATCCAATTAGATCCCGTGATCTCAGCTCCGCCTGGGTGCTCCATATTGGACTAGCCTGTTGAAGTCCAAAAAGGTGGTCAAACCTGACCAATGTTTCATCAAAACTTCATTGAGGGCCAACAGGCCCCCAACACTCACCTGTGACTCATCCCGAGTCACTCAGATCTGGGAAGTGTTTCTTCGAAGGCCTCGAGCTTAGCTCGTGCTGCCTCGACTTGTTGCTTCGCCTGAGCTTCCTCCTTAGAGAACTCCTGGATCATTTTCTCTGTAAAATTCCCTTCCAGGTGTTGTTCTACCGTCGCAACTACTTGGTCTAGTTGCAAACCTTGTCCTTTGATCTCTTCAAACATTGCGTAGGCTTCCTCCTACACCGGTTGTAGCCTCTGTGTGACTTCCATTACTCTTCCCTAGATGGCAATAATCTGCTACTAGGCCACACATTGTTCTTGTGATCTCTTGATTCTTTTGACTACAGTGAGTGACTTCATCTGTGCCTAAATTGTCAGTGTCTGTTGCTGCACTTCCAGCTTCCTAAGTTATGGATCTTCCATGAGGCATTCATGGGTCTGTGCGTTTCTATCGCTCAGTTGTTTGCATTCTGAATCGAGGGATAATATCCTTCTAACTGCACTCTTAGAGGATTCCTCCCTTTGGTCATGCACTTCCTACAGAGTGTTCAGTACTACTTGGATCTCCAACTCCGTTACCCTCGCTTGAAGTTGTTGGATGGGCTTAGCGAGATACACCACTTAAACCTCAATTGATTCATGTTCTTCCTCTGCCAAGCCTGGCACAAAGTGAAGTTCTCTTCCCACTACTTATTTGACTGTAGTCTTCTCTATGAGCAACTGGTCCTTTTCCCTCTATATCTTCTCTTTGTCTTCCTCAAGCATCGCCCGGAACTCATCTTTCTCATTTTCATAAGCAATTACACAGTACCGCGAAACTCATAGTTGCTCCAATATTTCCTCTTTTTCTTGTTTCAAGGATTTTGTAGCGTTCTCCTTCTCTTCTTAGACTCGCTGAAGTCAAGCCTCTATTGCATATGCGAGTCTTCGAAGTTGGGATTGCTCATCACCCAAATCTGCAGTCTCTGACGAGGAAGGCGTAGTACATACTGCATGGATAACTTGAATATATTATTGTATCTCCTTTAGCTCCTTATCGACCTTTACATATAGTTCTTCCCTCTTTGCTTCATATCTCTGCAAGAGATCTTTAGACGCGTCCTCCATTGCTCCATGGACTATATTGATATCATCCTCTATGAGTGTAGCCTCTAGCTGGGGCTTACTGGCACGGGTCCTATTTCCTGCCGAGGGTTTCTACAAAGAAACCTTCCTTTTCTTCGGTGTTTTTGTTTGGGTAGGTGGGTCCTTCGACGATGTAGCTCCACCTTCTCCTTGATTTTCTCCTTCTTCCCCTCCTACTTCTTCATTTACTTAGTCTCCTCCTCCTCCTGCAGGCGAGCCAGATCCATTTTCTTTTGAGGCGCAGTCGTCCTCATCGGTCTCTATGTTCTGAACTTATTCCTTCTTCTTTTTCTTCTTCGCACTTGACTTTCCTCTATGCTCGAACGAGGTGACTAAGGGGCTTCCTATGATGTCAGGGTCAGGGAGTTCTACATCATCAACCGATACACGAAACTCCTTCGGCCACTCCTTCATGATCTGCTCCATTTCTTCATCGGTCAGGTTATAGTAAGACTGTAACTCTTCTTTGCTTTCATCCATGCACGCAGTGATCTAAATAAAATGCGTATCTACATATAACTTAGCTAGTGGTCTGTACTGGTGCAAGATTTGCGGTGTCATGCATGAAAACGACTCAATGGTAACCTCCAGTTGTTGATAGTAGGCATGGAACACTGTGTTCGACTGCCATTGCTTTGACATGTCATTCGTATACCATAAGGTGGAAAATCTAGCTTCCAATGGCTTTGATGGTTCAGTTTCTAGAAAATATGCTCCCTCTAACATTTTCCAAGCGACAAATGAAATCAACATGAGTAGCCAGCTGAAGTGGAACTTGTATCCTTGATCGTGCGCTTTGCGACAGAATTTCTCAAGCTCATTGATGAGGTAACTTGCCCAATTCATTTGCATTCCCTCCATTCATTTTCCTGCGAGGTCCACCATGAACCTGGTGACCTGCGTGGAGCGATTGTTTCTTACAATATTGCTAGATATGAGTTGGCAAGAAAGGAGCACTACGCCATCCTAGATAGCAGGGATCTTGTAGCCTCTCTTTCCCTTTTATACTTCGTCGTATGCCTCCTTGATGCGTTGTTCTAGGGAGTGATCCGAGGTCTTCCCTGGGTAGAACTGTTGAGGGTCGAGCCCCTGCATGATCAATCCTGTGATCAAGTGGATCAACGTCAGATCCACAGTAATCTTCCTATCGAGCCACAAGTATCCACCATTATATCACGACAAGAGGATTTTAACGCAAGCATTAACCTCCTGATGTCGGACAAAATGAGGAATCTTCATGACATTCAATATCGTGGACTATGCCTACTCCTTAATCCAAGGTTGGGAGACTATGTGAGGCTTCTTCCCTGCTATCTTCATCAGGTATCTATGAGGTGTGAGCATGGCGTAGTTCTTTCTGGCGTCGAGATTTAAATCATTGTTCTTCAGGGATGGGATTTGTCCCAACTGGCTTTCAACTACGCGTATCCCCTTTAGGATGTACGCGGTCATCAAAGTATACTCATAGTCCCTTGGGATGTTGTCGTGGTTAACTGTGCCAGTTAAAGGCAGGATATAATCTAGTAAGATTGACGGGATCTACTTCACATTAGCCTGATCGTCGTGATGCTTACTTTGCTTCTCAGTCGCAGGGTTAGCATGGCTGAAACGTCGTGTAGTCGAAAGGGAAGCCTGTAGTTCCCTAGTCAATGGTGCCTCAACACCTTCAGACATAGCTCTATCAGCCATAAATTTCTTAAGGACCTCTTCGATGGAATTCTCTAACTCAGTCTGTTCGCCCGACATTCTCTCTTTTAAATGGACATGTCAAGGTAGGTGAATAGACAAATGGATTAAACAACAGATGGCGAGGTATAGGTTCTAAAATCATAGTTCAACACACAATCAAATCTCTGATATCTCATTTAATCACAGATGGAGAAAAGTAGTCCCAACGCAACAACCAACGGGTTAAATAAGTGATCGGCATAACAGATTCTTCTAACAGGAAATAATGCTTCCATTAATGTGAATATGTCCGTTATGGTGCGGTCTCAACATCTCAAATGCGGTCTATTCACCCATAAATGTGTTTCCTAGTCATTCTGGGGCATCATTCTAACAGTCGAGGCACCTCCAACGGTCATATAGCTTTGTTAGGGTGAAGTCCCATTCTGCATGGTTCTGATATTCTAGCGAGGTTAAGAACCTGTAAGCCTGCCTTCTGCAAAGTTTTCTTTGTAACTTCCTGTAGATTTAACAACTTGGATTTCTACTTACTGAGCTTCCTTGCCTTCTTTCCTGTGATCTGAGTCTTTTTAACTGTTTCTTGATTTGTCTTTCCATTTTTAGTCCTATCTTCTCCTAGTGTAGTAACTTCACGTTGCTGATGTGCTTTCAAAGGGTTCAAAATTAATATTCCTTCCCTTACCACTTCCTGGATGGGTATACTTTCTTCTTGCATGGATAGGTCCTTCAAACCTTCTTTCCTTCCTTCAACTTCGACAACTAATTCTCTTTCCTTCTGTTGCTTCTACTTAACTTCTCATCCTTCTATCTGTCGATCTATTTTTCTATCTATCAAATTCCTTAGTTTTTGCTTTTTCTTTTCTTTAGTTGCTTCCTTTGTTTTCCTTTTGATCTGATCTTTATCAATCCAAGTCTTACCTAGAAAAAGGGGGAAAGGGGCATTGTTCTCAACAAACTTAATGACTTCAAATTCCTCTTCAATTGATGTTCCATGAATAATAATAGGTACATTAGTAACTCTTCCACGTAAGGTTATCATCTTTCCTTTGAATAAACCTAGTGTGCCCAATGAAGGTATCGCAATAGGCTTCTCCAAAATTTCTCAAGTTCTCTCTATCATAATATTCACTTGTTTTTCCTTATCCAAGACATAGTCTATGTCAAAGTCTCTTATTCTTGTATCTATGAGCTTTTTTTCTTTCACAATCTCTGGTAAACTGACATCTTTGTGATCATTCATTACTTTTT
The DNA here is from genome assembly GCA_000966675.3 of Picea glauca. Classification (NCBI taxonomy): domain Eukaryota; kingdom Viridiplantae; phylum Streptophyta; class Pinopsida; order Pinales; family Pinaceae; genus Picea; species Picea glauca. The sequence continues at coordinate 252,468 of JZKD02S2095626.1, forward strand.
TCAACTGTGATAACATATTTTGAGCTTACTTTGACTCATTATTTTGATGATTATTTAACATGCTCTTATTCTCTTGACTTCCTTCATAGTTCACTTGTCTCATGTTCATTTGTTCTACTTTAGCAATCATTCTTGGACAATCCTCAACTTCATGACCAACAACTTTACAATAAAGAAAAATAGGACATGCACAAGGGCGTTCCTTAGCAAGATGTCTCGATCTTCTGTATTTATAACATAGGTTTAATCCTTTCTTCCTCTTGTACTGTGCGCTAGGATCACAATGCTGGACCTGCAATCTGCAAAAAACAATTCTAGGTTCCTGCATCCACTTGCTAGTCCAAAAATTCTTTCTATGCATAGGAATAACATATCTTTATCTATTTCTATCAAATTTATTCAGATCAACTTTTTCTTCTAACTATACCCTAGCTTTCAGACTAGGACAAAATCTATCAAACATACCTAGATTCATTCTTTCGAAACAAAAATTTCCATTTATCTCAATCTATCGATGCAAAAAGTTTTACCTCTTTCAATATCTTGCCGCTTGTTTTCAGAAAAACTTATTCTCTTGGCACAAAGCTTTGCAATTCAAGTAGAGTACTGGACACTACAACAATAGATCTATGCACAAAGCTTCTCTTTTCTTTCAGTTCCCAACAATCACAGTTTCAGGTCCCAACAACATAACCATTTGTTGGCATAGGAGCAGACCCAAGATTCAACGCTTCAACAACATACCAACAAAACCCTAACTATTATCCCTTTCGGCAACACCTACGAAGTAGGTGAAGTCTCACCCGAGGTAGAGGCAGGGGGGGTTACAGGACTCAGGTGTCTATAACCAAGCTGGGACACATATATGTGATTACAATTACTTTGAAGAGTGCTTAAGAACCACATGTATCAGTTTATCATATTTATTCACATCACAAAACAAACACTAAAAAGAGATCAACGTAGTAACAATGACCAAATACACATCCCACTTAACATCATAAGTTATATCTAGCATGTTCAACATAAATAAATAACTAAGCATTCATAGATCTATCTATCATATATATAAACCAATGCACTAAGCAGATTCAAAACATAAACATCATAGCATAAAGAAAATCATCAACACATGATATACATGGTTCACCCCAGTGTGGGGCTACGTCTACCAATGAATTCTTCTTCTTTATTAGTCTCTGATCTCTTACATTCTTCTGCTCCTTTGCACTAAGCCATAGAGCCAAGCTTCGCACCAGACAGGTGATCTGCGCACTAAGCACCAGATCCACCCTCCAAAAATTAGGTCAAGGCACAGAGCCAACTCCTCTATTCGAGCACAGAGCCTTACATACACAGTCTATTACACTAAGAAACCCAAAGCTACTTTCACTTACTCTTGCACTTAGCTAGTTACATCCCCTCACTACATTACATTCTTTCTTATTTATACTTTTACATTTACAAAAATGAATAATCATGGGTAAACCCATGGGCCGACATCCTATAAAACCTAATAAAAAACCCTAATGAACCCCTTGTTGGGTCCACAAATCCAGTGAGATCCATCGATCTCAGCTCCGCTTGGGCGTTCCATCTTCGACCATCTTGTCAAAGTCCAAAAAGGTGGTCAAACCTGACCAATGTTTCCTCAAAACTTGGTCGAGGGAAAACACTTGGTCATTTCTTGGAATCTCTTCCGTGGATCGTTGGGTTGGCAGGTTCAGGAAATATCCAATTCCTACTCGTTGTTTCATGTGCCCACCACCTTCACACTTCTTTCCAAGTATGCAATAAGTATAGAAATTGTCTAAAAACATGCAAAAAAGATCTTTCCAGGTAATGGGATATATATATTACAAATTTGAATATATTATCCCTTATTTTCCCTCTTCTATACTTAACCAAATTCCCATTTATTTTTCCCCTCTACTTTCTCTTTCTGGTTACTTAGTCGTTTTTCTGAAAATAAGCCTATCTAAATAGAAATTTTGGGAAGAAATAATTGAATGATGAAAAATATGCAAAGAACGATATGCTCGGGAGAAAGCTTCGCATATGGTGAATGTTTAATTGTTGGGCGAACTATTTTTCAATAATGTTATCTAATTGTCGTGACCTAAAGTGAAACACTGACACTTTGAGAATGAGAGAAATTATAGTTTCTACATAGTGCCTTTGTGGATATGTGAGGGAGAAGCATTGATCAATTGCTTCCCATGAGATTGTATAGATTATTGACAAGGCATAGAGAGAGCCAGAGCCAATGGAATTACTCCTAGTCGTGTTCATCGGTTTCTATATATGTTCACCTAAATTATTTGGTTTCTTGATGCACTCTATGTGAGATCTATGGAAATTGACTAGAAACTTATGAACATAGAGATGTTTGATGCAACATCATGAGACATTATCCCCAGAGGGTCTTGTGTGGAATAGTAGGGGAGAATGTAGACTTCATGCTAACATGCCTCAAATGGTCAGATGAAGGAACCAAGACATTGGTTTCATGAGGAAACCTCGATATGTCTTGGGGGACATTAGCTCCATGAAGGAACCTCAATGTATCCTAGAGATGACATTGGTTCCATGAGGGAACCTCAATATGTCTTAGACGTGTGTTCCACGAGGGAACCACGATATGTCTAGTATGGACACAGTTCATGAGTGAAGCCTAAGGTTGGAAACTTCACTATATTTGGGTGTCTAGTATACATTCATGTACCCAAGGAGAAAAAGACCAATATAGACCCTTCAAGCATAAATGGTACATTTGTGGGGTACAGTGAGTCTTCGAAGGCATACCAAATCTACATCTCTGGTCAGAGACAGATTGAGGTGAGAATAGATGTTACCTTTGAGGAGGAGGTAGCCTTGAGGATATCTAGAGGATCTCACATGGATATTTATAGTGAGAGACGGGAAGAGATGGTACCTTCTCGCCCTCACCCTCTAGCAGTTTGTGGGGAGAAAGTTCAGCCTATTGATCCAATTGATCTCGTTGACCATGTATCTCTAGTTGATGTTCCCAGAGATATTGAAGTAGGTCGAAGTAGACCTACATGGGCTCATCAGACTCTGCAGGAGGCAAAAGGACATGCAACTCCTTGTGGTACCTTCCTAGAGAGAAAGAGAACTCAGAGATATTCATGATATGCCACAACTATGAGCCAAATCATTGATTATGAGCCTTCCTATTGTGAGGAGGCATTTAGTCATCCAGTATGGAGAGATGCCATGATGAAGGAGTATCAGTCCATCATGAAGAATGATGTGTGGCATATTGTTTCGAGACTTGAGGGGAAGTATCTAGTGACTTCCAAGTGGATATCTAATATCAAACACACAGTTGATGGGAGCATCGAGAAGAACAAAGAGAGATTTTTGCTAGAGGGTTATCTTAGGTGGAGGGAATATATTATGAGACATTTCCTCCTGTTTCTTAATACACTTCTATCTGGACAATTATTTCCCTTGCAACATCCATGGGTTGGAGACTACATTAGATGGATGTGAAGAAACCCTTTCTCAATAGAGAGATTGAGGAAGAAGTATACATCGAGTAACTAGATGGTTTCATGACACATGATAAGGAGTATGATGTGTGCAGGTTGAAGAAGGCCCTCTATGGACTCAACAGGAAACTCGAGCTTGGGATGAGTTTGGGATTCAACAAAAGTGTTGTTGATCCCAACCTATACTACAAGACTATTAATGGTGAGTCTCTGATTTTGGTCCTCTATATTGATGATTTATTCCTCACCTGTACATAGATCCTTATTGTTGAATGCAAGTATGTGATGGCCTCTCAGTTTGAGATGAAGGACCTTGGTATGATGCACTAATTCTTGGGACTAGAGTTGTGGTAGAGAATTGTTGAGATATTCTCGAGTAAGGGGAAGTACACAGTTGAGATATTGAAGAAGTTTGGGATGTTGAACTGTAAGCCCATGGCTACACCAATGGTGATGAATCTAAAGAAAGTAAGTGTGTCATGTTTCGATTCCAAAGAGATCGATATGACCCCGTGCAAAAAAATGATTGGATCATTGATGTATCTGGTTAACACTAGACTAGATATTTTTTATGCAGTGAGTGCACTTAGCCTATTCATTAGTTAATCGATATAGACACACTAGATTGTTGTGAAGCATGTGTTGAGATACCAACGAGGAACAGTTAGACATGGTTTGAGATATAATTCCAGTATTGACATGAGATTGCAGGGATATACTGACTCTGATTGGGAAGGGAGTGTAGTGGAAAGGAAGGGAACCTCTGGGTGTTGCTTCCCTTTGGGATCTTCCATCGTTTCTTGGTGTAGCAAGAAACAAACTTGTGTGGCTTTGAGAAATGTAGAAGAAGAGTACATTGCATTGAGTTTGGCAATTTGCGAAGTAGTGTGGCTTCGCAATCTCCTTGAACATTTATTTGGACACATGCTGGATTCCACCATTGTTCATTGTGATAATGAGAGTTGTGTGAAGCTCTAAGAGAATCCAGTGTTTCATGACAAATCGAAACATGTTGAGATCAAGTACAATTACATCCGAGAAATGGTGCAAAGGAAGGCAGTACTGGTGCAATACCTTCCTATAGATGAGTAGGTTGTTGATGTTCTTACCAAACCCCTTACCAGGATGAAGTTTGAGTACTTTCGTGATAGAGTTTTCATGGAAGAGAATGCCTCCCTCACTGAGAGGGAGTGTTAATGTTTGCAACTTCCTGAGACATTCTTTAGATCGCATTCCTCTATGATTGAGTTGAGTTGTTATGTGAGGAAAATTATCCGAGAGGGATAAGTGGGTTTGGGATTATAACCCAACGTCCCTTGTGGAGAGAACATGAGGACACATCCCTTGGGGAGAGCACATGAGGACACCTCAAGGGAGTTGACTTTGACATTACACAGTATGGGGAGTTGACCCTAGTGTTTCTAGAGGGAGTAGCCTCTAGAAGTCCATATCATACTCCTCTTTGATTGAGTTGAATTGATCTATGAGGACACTTATCTGAGAGGGATAAGTGGGTTTGAGCTTATAGCACAACGTCCCTTGTGGAGAGAACATGAGGACATGTCCCTTGTGGATATCATATGAAGACACGTCAAGGGAGTTGACCTTAACGTCACACATTATGGGGATTTGACCCTAGTGTTTCTAGAGGGAGTATCCTCTAGAAGTCCACATGGGAGTTCCATGTGTGACATAACGTTTTCTACTACAGTGGTTGTGTATCACAACAGAGTCTGTGTCTCTGGGCAATAGTTGTGTGCTACTATAGTGGTTGTGTACCACTGGTAGTGAATGTGTGTCACTAGACAGTAGTTGTGTGCTACTAGTTGATTACAGAGTAGTCAGTGGACTACTTGATGAAGACATCATGGAAAGATACCTCCCTAGATAAGAGGGAGTGTTGATGTTTCAACATCGGGTGGACCTTCTCCTAGATTAGGCTGTATACCAAGGGAGATAGAATACATTTATCACAAATGTGTACTTGTGGTAAATGGGCCCATGCGTATTCCTTCCTTGATCATGACAAGGAATAATATGGACTCGAGGTGCTTGAGGTGCTTTCCACGTGTCAGTTATCATCAGGATGACATTCACTCATAAGGGTGAACTTGTGGTGAATGACCTTGGTGTATTCTTTGTCCTAGTCATGGTGATTTGACAAGGAATGATAAAGACTCAAGATTCTAGATTCTATCACATGTAGACCTAGAGTGGTCCTTATCTCAGAGAGATTCAATTGGATTAGAGGGAGAGCCACAAAAGGAGTTTCCCCTCAGTTCAGGTGGGAGAGAGACATCTCCCAATACTGACAGACAAGTGTCATGAGTCTAGGGTGAAGTTTGTATACTTCATAGACAAGCTTTGGCATGAGAAATAATGTATCCCTCATTGAGAGGGAGTGTTGATGTTTGGAAAACATCGGGAAGACATTCTTCCATATATATGTGTGTGTGTGTGTGTGTGTGTGTGACATTATATTTATAATATAAGGTATAAATCCATATAATAAATAAGTAGTTATTTATTATCCAAGGGATGCATCCTTTTATGGATGGTCACCATACGTTCTCTATATATGGAACATGCATCATTGTAGTAATACATCAATCATATCTCATCTCATATGAAAAATAAACACTTTCATCAAGAATACTCCAATTCCTTTATGTGATGCATCACATTCCACTATGAAGGTATTACAAAATTTAGGTGCTACCAAAACTCGTTTAGAGGTCATAGAATCCTTTAAGTTTGAGAATGCTATCCTAGTAGCCTCTTAATTATAAATGAATTCTTCTTCAAGGGAGATGTGAATAGGGCTATAATGCATGCATAATTCTTAACAAACTTTAATAGTACATCCTAATGTTAGTATCACCTAAAAATTGACCACCTAGACCAAAATGTTGGGTGTACTAGAATGCACCATCAATAGTATGGGTACCATGACATAAAACACACTTTTACACCATGTACCATCAACATAACTTAAAGGAACCCATTTCCTAAATTTATTTTCACTTAATAAATTCATAAAACCCCATTATGACTTTTCCCTCTTAATTTTATTTAAAAGGAAAAATAATGAAATAAAATTCAAAAATTTTCCTATAAAAGTAAGAGAGTTTTCCCCCTTTTCATGATGTCATTTCATTTTCCCCTCTCATCCATTCTTTCTCTCCATTCTCTCCATTATGGTTGATTTCCATTAGATTTTCTCCATATCTCGCGAAACTATAGTTTCTTGAGGGCATTTCTCTTGTAGTAGTCATCATCATCTACAACCATCAATATAGGAGAGAGAAGCCAAACACTTAGGGAATTGCAATGACCCTCCCAAGGAGAGACCACAAAGATATCAACATCTTCAAGAGTTTCTCCACATGTGATATTATAAAGAAAATTATTGGGTAACAAATTATTTCTTCATTCTTTTATGAATTTGTTTTTCTTGTTTCTTTATTTTTTTTACTTCTGTTCACAAGAATAACATATATCTATGAATGAATTTGTCCATTTAAAAATATTTTTTTAGTTTTTATATAAAAATTATCTATAATCTTGAAGAAACAACATGATCGGTACATTTTCTAACCCTCTATGAAGACTTACACCAAAAAAATGGTGACTCCACTAGGGATCTAATCCAATTTCATGATCCCTCGTTTAGGGTGTGTGGATAGATGGTTTTTTCTTTCTTTTCATTCGATTTTTTTAAAAATAAATAGGTAGCTCAAATGGGTAATTTTGTAATGGAAGTATTAGAAAAAACATTGGCTCCTACCCTGGCTTATTAAGAAAATGGGAAAACTGGTTTAAAAACAAACCCGTGGAGAGTGATACCCGCAATCAACTTTTGAAGCCGACATTTCATAATGCTAATTGGGAAAAATGGATACCTCAAGCTTGGATCAAAGATGAATGGTTGAAGCCTTTAGTGATTCTACAAAAGTATTTAACATGCAAAGGTTGGTATGCCCTTACCTTTCAATATCACATAAGGATTTTTCTACATTTTGAATTTGATGCACAATTGAATTTCCCTTATTACTTATGGAAAAGTATGTGCAATATGTATAACTAAGTAAAATGAAACAACAAGAATCCTCATAAAATTTTGTACCATAACGGTCCTATCAAAATGTTGATTGTATCAGAATTGTGTGGTATAAATGATTCATGGGATAATTTCTTAAGTAAAAACATGTTTAATTCACATACATGATGAAGTAGTGGTAGAGGACCGCATAGAATAGGTATTGATAATGTTAATAATGGTCCTAATGAATACCTTGGTTCTCCTGGAGCCGAAGGATTCATCTCTCATATAATAAAATCATGAAAAAGGAAGGTTGTGAAACACATTCCATCAATCGAGACTTCATTAATACCACCTCTAGCTTGAAGTGTTACCAGGAATATGATAAGGTAGATGAATGTGAAAAACGCTTAGGTGCTACCGCCTACTCATCAAAAACACACCATAGAGCAATATCCAATTTCTTTAGATGATGAAGAGGAAGATGCCAGAGAAATTGGATATATCCTTAGAGTTGCAAAGAAGCAAAGGACCAAAACCTCAAATCCTCCAAGTATGTTACCTCCTAAAATCACATGACCAGAGACATATTGGACAGGTCGAACTCGATGTAGCACCAATTGAATCTCAACATGATGATCTAACATAGGTGGCATCCTCAAATTCTATTGTTCATCCATCAATAGTCAAATTAAAGAGGAAGAATCAATAAATCAAGAAATTGAAAGAAGAAGTACAAGAATTGACTATATTTAATAGGTACGTACAAGGGGAAAATGAATAATTAAAAGAAAAAAGTAAGAAGCTCCAAGAAGAGAATAAGGAACTAAGGTATGAAAACAAGAAGTTGTATAAGAGGATCATTGAATCTAGTCAACCATCACAAATAAGATGGAGTGAAAGGATAACCAGGACAAAAGGGGGTCTCAATATTTTAATTAATGTTGTTGAGATCTCCTAGAATTTGTGGGATGACTTTTTTTTTGTTCAATTTTGTTTAGTTTTTTGAATCCTCTTGCATGAGGGAATGTAATCACTCAGGTGTGGGTGAGATGTTGGCCTCCCATTTTATCATAATCAATTGCCTCTTTTTCCACTATCACCCTACTTTTATACATGGAACCTACCTATATTATCATATATTTCTAAGCCCAAAACCCTTCAACAATCATCTAGAGGCAAATGTTGCTTCTTTCATTGCATTTCCTAAGTCTTTAATACATTGAAATGTGTTTTTAAGATAACCTTGTTAATGATGAATTGTTTAGTTTGGTTCTTGTATTGTTAATTCACTTCTAGTACCCAAGCTCGCCAAATGGCATATGTGCACCATCCCAAAGGAAAAATGGCTACATGGGTTTTAAAGGCGGAGGTCTTAATTTGGTGTGTGTCCCTTGGTTCACGCCCAAGTTTCATCAAGCAAGTGTGAGGCTTCGATCAAACATGGTCAACATTTTCTTATGCACAGGCCATTAGCGAGATCGTGCTCCAGAATGGCAGAGATACTGTTCATATGCATTTCATGTCATACAAATAGTATACAAGATCATGGGTTGATCTGCTCATTTTTTAAGTTCAAATATTTTCTAAGTTTGTCCTTATCATTATACAATATTAGAAGGTTCGATTTGATTGTTAGCATGACTCTTCCTTAATCTCTGGTACATCGGAGTATAGGGGATTATGTTCATGTCCTCAATTGGTCTTTCTTATATATTCATCCATCATGTAATGTAAGGGTTAATGATTCAATTGATATTGTAAAATATTGTGTGATTTACTGATACCTTTTATAGTGCAACATGTATGGATGGATGAGACTATTGTAGATTGGAAAAATCATTTCTTAACACAAATTGAAGTTTTGGTTAATGGTGTTATTTTGATCTTGTGATTGTAATAAAATAGCATGTTGACCAGTTGGAAAGGGCCCACCAATATAGAATGCGAAGCTAATTTGTATTTTATTTTGGATAGGTTAGTTTGCAATTTCGATTTGGTTATGTGTTGTAGCATTTAGATAATTTACCAACAACAAACTTGTAGTGTGCTTTAGATTTAGATAATTAAAACAATTGTTCTTTCTCTCTTTCAATAGATACATTTAATTGTTCATTTATAGCTTTCATCTTGGCTTGATATATTGTCTCCTACATTTTTTTTTGTACTCTTGTAATTTAATGAACTTTGAATTATCATCGACATCAGAATATTTTTGAGAACTGAAACAATCAGTGTTTATAAGTAGAGGAACACTTAAAGTGAAATATTGTACTTCAATCCCTTTGTGAGATCAAATCCAAAAGACTAGTAACTGATTTTATTGTGGTCTTTAACACTTTGCTATGATTAAATAGATATGTTCAGGTAAACAAAAAGATCCTGGTTGAGTCATATTTCCATGAAGATAAGTCATTTGGATGTAATGTGAAGTTCTAAAACAAGATTTGTTACACTTAACATATGAACCATGCACACAAGTGTGAAGATTTATCATTAGTTCTAGGCGTTTATTTTAACTCGCAAATTCTACTTATTGCCTTTCTAGATCATAATTTCAAGATTAGATTAGTAGCATATTTGCAAGAGTTTGACTAATTCTTTGTTGAATGATTTGAACATTAGATTGAATGGTACTCTGTCTTTTCATTTTATGTTTATTAAGTTAATCTAGAGTAATTAGAATTCAATGGTTTGATGAGTCAAGCATTTCATGGAGTGCATGAACACTTGGTTTCCATGTGAAAGAGTGCAACACACACTTGTCAATGAGACCCAAACTAATGAACTAATAATTGTTCCTAGATTTGATTTATATTTCTAAGTATTTTTTATTCCTTCATACACTAAAATATTAAGTGTTCATTAATTGCATGAGATTCTATTAGAAACATATATATGCACGGATAACGCATCTTGACATAGTATGTAGTTCCATTGCAAATCTTGATATAGATTTGTGAATGCAAGTGAAGGTGCCTAAAATTTGTACTTGGATTCGTCGAACTAATTCTTGTGTGGTTTGAATGTATTTTTTCTTTTTGGTTGGATAATTTTTCTAGGTATACTTCACCCTTTTCCCTGCACATAATTTGTTTACAACTCACAAGTCTACACCCTAGATTGACAGATAAAATTAACATGGTTTATTTATTGAAAAATAAAAAAACCGATAGTGACAGTGAGGACATGTGTGTACAAGTTCTACGAAGTCCAAGTATGGGGTCGTACAACCATGGAGGAGTTGCTAGTGTTTGTAGGTGTTGTATATAGTCTTTTGTATTTCTCTATCGGTCATTTTGTTGGTAAGGGAGCCCTTGTAAGATTTGATATTATTCTAATGAAAATATCATTTGAAGGGAATAATATATTTGTGTATTATTCTGGCAAGTGTATTTTGTTTTGTGAGTCGGTAAATTAATTTATAGAAAGGAAATCACTAGTAAAAAATTACCTAGGTGTCGGGATTAGAAATTTAGCATGGTATAAAATCTGTCACTCTTAGAGGAAGTGAGATTTCAGATACATAGTATTTCATAGCAGATCTATTATATCTTTAGGGAGATATCTGCAGATCTATAAACCAATAGTTAGAAATCAAAGCATATATTTCATGGAAACAATCAGATAGTAGTAGAACTTGTTTTTGTAGTCATATGGATATGTATGCATGTATCAGGTTAGTGAGGGTGTAGTGTGTACACATGCTAGAGTGTAGGAAAGCATGTACATATGCGGGCTATAGTGGGGAGAGGAATGTATAAGTTCGTATAGGAGAAATTTTTAGAAGTATGTTATTTCCTTAGTAGATTATCAGATCTAAGGGATGGAAACAACATGTCTGAGAGTTCCTCCACAAACATATCTGATATCTTTGGAAACTTGTGAGAATAAGGATATTAAATTTTAGTAGGTAATATTGGATGCAGTCAAGGATCATTTGATTTCTCACTTATCTGAGAAGAAGACCAAGGAAATGTTTAATTCCCTAGTAAGTTTATTCTAGAGCGATAACTTGAATAGGAAGATGATCTTAAGAAATAAACTCAGATTACTGTAGATGTTTATATTTGACAATGTTACCAACTAATTCATGAGGATCACCTATATACATGATTAACTTGTAGCTATTTGGGAGAAAGTGAATGATGTTGAAATTGTAAATGTGACACTGAATGGTTTCTAAAAGTATTGGGAACCATTTGTAAAGGGAGTCTGTTCTTGGGAAAATATTTCAAATTGGTGAAGTCAATGGGATGATTATATCTAGGAAAAGACTCGAGAGGAGTCTAGAGGAAACACAAAAGGAGGTAGAGATGAGAACTTGTCCCTTGTCAGTAAGACAAAGAAGGGAAAAGGAAAGGTTCCTAGCAAGAAGAGTAACAGTGATGGAGGAACATCATAGTTCAAAAAGAAGAAGGACTTGAGTAAAATCAAGTCATTTTCATGCCACAAGAGTGGTCATTATGTGTCTTAGATTCCAGAAAAAAAAAGAAAGGAATATGAAAACCACAATAGGTAGTAGCATTTACAGAAACTTAGTTGGATGAGTTTGTTGTGAAGTTCATGAGGGATTCCTCACTAGTTTCTTTCCTTTCCACCAACATAGCTACTAGGAGTGCATGGTACTTGGATAGTTGTGCATATATTCATATTATAAAAGCACATGAGCTATTTAATAGTCTGATGTAGAAGGACTCAGTGATCCATGTGGATCTTGGTGATGATACCAAGTATGTAGTGAAGGGTGAGGGAATTACTTTTCTCCATATTGATTCAGTTGGCTTGTTTGATTACCAAGATGTGCTTTATGTACCAATACTTAGGAAAAAATTACTCAGTCATCATACGTCCAAAGGGAGCTAGAACTGATACAACAATCATCATTGGGGTTAAAGAGGGTAACTTAAACAGGTTGCAGGGCAAGCCTATTTAGGCCTTGGTACATGATAGTGACAACCTATGTGAGCTATGGAATAGGAGGTTGGGACACCTGAACTATAGGGTGATGCCAATTCTAATAGAGATTGTGACTGTTCTAGCATATTTCAGTGTTGAGTAGTAGGGTGTGTGCAGAGGGTGTGCACTTGGAAAGAATGTCAAGGTTTCTTTTCCAAGTAGCGAGAGTAGGTCCAAGGGGATCTTGGATATTATAAATTCATATGTGAGTGGGCCAATGCTAGTAGAATCAATGTAGGGAGTATCATACTATGTGATGTTCAATGATGAATTTTTCCTAAAAACTTGGATCTTGTTTATGAAGACCAAGGATGAGGTGTTCCATTGATTCCAAGAGTTCAAGGCTCAAGTGGAGAAATAGATAGGGAGGAGGATCAAGGTCTTGAGGTCAGATAATGGAGGTGAGTACACCTCCAATTACTTCAAGTATTTATACAAGGAGGTGGGGATCAAGAGGGAGTTGACAATATCGTACAACCCTCAACGAAATGGGGTTGCAAAGAGAAAGAGTAGGTCCATCATCTGTTTTTCCAGGGCTATGATACATGATAACATGGTCTCCACTCAATGAACTTGTGAAATAGTGCGTTCATTCATGGGATATTAAAGAATACCCCTAATTTCACTAGACATTGATAAATACCTCACCAAATCCTTTTTTTAACCCCCCTCCCAATACATTTTTACAATAAAAAAACCATTATTTTTACGATATATCCATTATTTTTACCAAATTACCCCTTTTTATATCCCCCAATACCTATAAACCCCCTCACACCCTACACCCCTCGCCCCCCCCC
>JZKD02S2095626.1:278581-289787 GCA_000966675.3 Picea glauca
TACAACCATGCAGTCCTCAATGGAGGAAGTCAAACAAGAACTAACCACCCAGCTTGAATCTGTCTTTGCATCACTCTGCACCAAACTGAAGATCCCTACAGATGACCATTTCTCTAAAGCACCTCCAAAGACTAAAGGCAAACATTCCTCCCATTCCCATACCTTTCCGCCCCATCACTTTCAATGTGAGCTATGCCTTCCACGGGTGGATGTGACCAAATTTGATGGCTCGGACCGCATGGGTTGGGAAACCCAAATGGAACATTATTTCTCTTTATACAGCATCACAGATGACTTGGAAAAACTTCGGTATGGTGTTCTTCATCTAGATCAAGAATGTTGGCAATGGTGGCAATGGAGAAAAACTTCCTGTCAAGGGTATATTGCTTGGACCCAATTTGTGATTGAGCTTTATGAACGCTTTGACATGGACACTAACCATTTGGGCCGTTTGACAAAGTTGAAACAATCCAGAATAGTAGAAGACTTCATAGCTTCCTTTGAGTGCCTGGCTTTTCAAACAGAGAGCGTGACTGATGCTTTCTTTTGAGAGTGTTTTATCACTAGCCTTAAGGAGGAGATTCGGGCCCATGTCCTCATGGCTCAACCCTCGAGTTGGGTGGAGGCTACTAAAAGAGATAAAGAAGCACAACAGGTTGTATCATCTCAAAACCAAAAAACCTCCTTTATCCCTCGCCCTATACCCGTCACTCCCACTACTCCCTTCGCCCCATTAAAGATCCAAAAATTGACCAGGGCTGAAATGGCTGAACGCCAACTCAAAGGCCTTTGTTATAATTGTGATGAAAAATATTTCTCGGTCCACAAGTGTAACGAACAAAAGCTTTTTATGGCCATCTCTGAGAATATTTCGGAAGAGGGTGTTGAAACTCCCCTTGTGTCTGAGTCACCTGAAATCACTGACATAACCCCTCCCTCAGACCCTCTCGAAGTAGAACCCGTCATTTCCCTCAATGCTCTCACTGGCTTTTTTGCTCTCCAAACCCTCAAGTTAATCGGTTACATCAAGCATAACAAGGTCATCATTCTGGTTGATAGTGGAAGCACCCATAATTTTATTCATTGCTGCATTGCCCAAGAAACTCATTTCTACATCCATGTTGTCAACAATTTCCAAATCATGATTGCCAATTGTGGTTCCATGAAATGTGGAGGGCGTTGTGAAAATGTGCCTCTCCAAATCAGTGACTACCACCTAAAATACCATATGTTTTCTATCGACATGGGTGGTTGTGACATTGTGTTGGGTGCAGACTGGCTAAGAACTTTGGGTCCCATTCTCATGGATTTTAAGGCATTAACCATGCAATTCAACCAGGAAGGCCACCAATATAAATTCCAAGGCATCATTGTTGGTTCACCTAAGGTCAGTAGTTCCCATCGTATGGAAAAGCATCTCAAAAAAGGTCATTTTGGTGTCATTTCTCAACTCCATGCCATACAAGCATCAGAGACACCCCCGGTGCCGCATGACCTCCAAGCTCTCCTTTATAAACATCAAATGGTATTTTCCACTCCCCAAGGACTCCCTCTTTCCCACAGTGTTCATGATCATTCCATTCCCCTTGTACCTGGAAGCCTTCCTCCCAATATCCATCCATAACACCACCCCTTTTCACAAAAAAATGAAATTGAGAAAATGGTCCAAGAACTCCTTAATGCAGGCATTATCCGCCCTAGTACGAGCCCTTACTCTTCTCCTATAGTCATGGTCCTGAAGAAAGAATGTTCTTGGGGAATGTGTCATGACTTTCGTGCCCTCAACAAACTGACCATCAAAGAAAAATTTCCCATTCCTGTCATTGATGACCTCTTGGATGAATTGAGTGGCACCCAATTCTTTACTAAACTTGATCTTCGCTTGGGATATCACCAGATACGTATGAAAGAGGCAGACATTCCCAAGACAGCCTTTTGCACTCATGAGGGCCACTATGAGTTTTTGGTCATGCCCTTTGGCTTGTGTAATTCCCCCTCCACCTTCGGAAGCCTCATGAATCATGTCTTCCATCCCTTTCTTCGTCATTTTGTATTAGTTTTATTTGATGATATCCTCACCTATAGAAAAACATGGACATACCATCTTACTCATATGGATCAAGTTCTCCATCTCCTCTCTCAGCACCAAATTTTCTTGAAATAGTCTAAATGTGCTTTTGGTTCCTCAGAAGTAGAATACTTGGGTCATCTGGTTGGCAAGGGTGGCATAAGGGTGGATCCAAAAAATATTGAAGCTATGCAAGACTGGCCACACCCAAAGACTCTCAAAATCTTGCGTGGATTTCTTGTCTTAATAGGGTATTATCGCAAGTTTGTTAAGAACTATGGAAAGATTGCACCACCTCTCACTGATCTCCTCAAAAAGAACTCTTTCACTTGGACTCCAACTGCTTCTCAAGCTTTTCAAACCTTGAAGATGGCCATTTACACCACTCCAGTTTTGGCCCTTCCTGATTTCACAAAGACCTTTGTGTTGGAATGTGATGCCTCAGGGAAAGGAATCAACGTTGTCCTTTTGCAAGAGGGTCGACCTTTGGCCTTCACCAGCAAGAAGTTGTCTGAAAGGAATCTGGGCAAACCCATTTATGAAAAGGAAATGTTGGCTATTCTGCATGTCGTTGATCTGTGGTGCCCTTATCTCTTGGGGCAATGCTTCCAAATTAAGACCAACCATCAAAGCCTCAAGTACTTTATGGAACAAAACATTTCCTCCCAGGAGCAACAAAAATGGGTGACTAAGCTCTTTGGTTATGATTATGAGATCATTTACAAGAAGGGCAAAGATAATGTAGTGGCGGATGCACTGTCTCGAAAATAGGAAGAAGAAGGATCCCTTTTTTCTCTTTCCTTCATTGTACCCGATTGGCTCCAAGCTGTGCACCAGGAATGGCTTCAAGATCCCAAAAGTTTGCATCTGATCCAGCAATTGTAGACCAAGGCTTCGACTCCCCTAGGTTGCTCTTGGCTCCAAGATGAGCTTCGATACAAAGGCTATTTGTATTTAAGTAAACAATCAAAGATTAAATCCATAGTACTTTTTGAGCTTCATGCTACACCCACAGTGGGGCACTCAGGGTTCACCAAAACATATGACAGGGTCAAACGTTCTTTTTTCTGGGATGGTATGAAATAGGAAATCCATAATTTTGTCGTTGAATGTGAGGTCTGTGAACATAACAAGGGAGAAATAGTCAAATCTTTGGGCACATGTAACACCTTGTTTCCCCCAAGTTTGTAAAAATAACTATACTGGCCAAGAACTGTGGAAAACTCAAAAATGTGAATGTGTGATGTGAATGGACCTTGTGAAAAAGGTCGATGAATGTGAATAATATTATGAATATGTATATATATATATATTAGGACTAATGAGAGGGGATGTGCTGAAAAAGAGACCACGATGGCTCGAGAAAGGTGGTGGAAGGCACCTGGAAAGGTGGTGTTAACTTCCACCAAAACCAATACCCTATTTGGACTTCACTGGCCTGGAGAACCAAGAGCGACTCGCTGGCCTAAAATAAATTACTCGCAGGTTGGTAGGTAGATGGCTCCTCAGGAATTAATGAGGGATGGGGGAAGTGAACCGTCCATCCGTAGGAGCCTTGGACCTGACCACCCCAAGGGAAATCGTGCCACACGCAACCTCACAAGAGGGAAATACGTGAGGAAGAAGCACGGAGGGGGGAAAACGCGAGTGGAGGAAGAGAACTTTGGAAAATATAGAGTGAGTGATAGCAGAGAAGGGGGACAGTAACCCTCATTCTCGGTCACTGGAAAATAGAGACGCAGTCTGGCAACATCATGGTCTCATCTCGGGGGTGGCTAGTGGTAAATCCTATCACAATCATTGAGCCTATGGTTGGGAGGAAACGAGCACCCCTCTCAGAAGTTGCATCACCTCTTGTGTTATTTCTGATAATTGTTATTTGAAGTTAATGCCATAATCAGATGTTCAGTTTTATTTGCTTGTTCTGAATAGAAGTGTTTACCTAAGATTTGATTTGATAGAATGGATGCCTGTATATGCTTACATGCCATAGTTGTTTTATGCACAAATGATTAAGTCTGGGACATGAGTTCGCTCCACCGAGAATCGTCTTATTTTCTTAGTTTCTCGTAATATTCTGGGAAGGCCCCTTGAGAGTATTCTTTTCCAAGAATTACCCCATAAACCTTGTAACTGTACTAAACCTTACCAGAGACTCGATTAAGATTAGGGATAATTGTCCGCGAACCGTCTGAGGGTTCATGCAATCCGGGTCTGGAACCCTTATGCAAGAAATAATAGCTTTCTAAGGTCTCGAAATCATGGGAGCCTGAAGCTCTGAGAGTTTGAACTTCATGATTCAAGCTTAGAAGGGATAGCGAGTTCAAATATAGAAAGAAAATACCCTATCACTTGGTAAATGATGGTCGGAATCCTTTCGAGAATACCCCAAGCCTGTCAACACCGACGGATCTAGAGAAGGAGTGTAGGCGTTAACACCTCGCCCTTTCAACCTTCGTAAATAGTGATGGGATCCTGGACTATATATCCCAAGGACCCATTGGAGCTTTATAGGTCATCGATATTAACCTTTACTTAGGTGGGAGAGTGAACTTGACTATGTCCTGAAAGCCCCGAAGATATATGGATCATCCATGTTGAAGGAAAGGTGGCAGAGATTCGACCATTTCGTGTATCGAGGATTCGTGAGTTTGGAGGTGGAATACCAGGCTCTTGGAGTCACAAAGTCCTGAGTCGCAAGTTCACGATGTGATCTGGGCCATTGATCAAAGAGGAAGGACAGCCATGGGGTCTGACATCTCGATACATCACGTATCGGGGATTCGTGAGTTTGGAGGTGGAAGACGAGGCTCTTGGAGTCACGAAGTCCCGAGTCGTGAGATCGCGATGTGATCTATGTCGTTGATCAAAGAGGAAGGATAGCCATGGGATCTGATGTCTCGATACATCATGTATCGGGGATTCATGAGTTTGGAGGTGGAAGACTAGGCTCTTGGATTCATGAAGTCCCGAGTCGCGAGATCGCGATGTGATATGGGCCCTTGATAAAAGAGGAAGGACAGTCGTGGGATTTGACGTCTCAACACATCACGTATCGGGGATTTGTGAGTTTGGAGGTGGAAGATCGAACCCTTGGAGTCGCGAAGTCCCGAATAGCGAGAAGTAGGAGCAACCATTGAGTCAGGACCTCCTCGCCATATCGCATATCGGGGTCTTCAAGGTTGAGGGGAATCAGTTTCGACTGTAGAAGTCACGATCTTGCAAGTTGTGAGAGCTTGTGCAACACGTGGCACGTCCGATTGGTGGGACCCACGTGGTTGACAGGTGGTGTGATGATAAGATTCCCAAACAGAGGGAGAAGTGGTGATAATTGGTGGAAAGGTGTTGTTTTAAATGGGAGTCAACATCCTGTTGACTTCTCGTACTTCAGGTTCTCGTAAGAAAGGAGCACAAAGGCCCAACAAATCAAGTCGTGAAGTTGCGAGTTTCGAGAAGCCTGGAAGGAGTCAAACCTTCTCTGACTTTCGCGTCTTGGGTTGTTGTAAAAGAAGGGCCCAGAGGTTCAATCTTTCAACTCGCAAACTTGCAAGTTGCAAGCAAGGCTAGTAGTTATCCCTAGCCGGTGGTCACGCGTGGAGAGCGCTAATAAGGAGGGGCCATACCATATCGGAATCTCGGGTATCGGTGATTGGTGAAGAAAATTCGAGGGTCTTCGAATCACGAATCACGAGTTGTGAAAGGCGCTTGCATTTAGGCGCGTATGTGGTCCTATCGAGATAGGGACTAAAGAAAGGGAGCTAGTGCTTTGTTTTTAAGCAGTGGGTAGATCTGGATGGCCAAAATCTGTGCGCCTAGATCTATGGCCAAGTTTTCATTCCGGAGCCCCCTCACCATTCTACCTTTAAGATTGGACTCACTTGTATCATTGAGTCGCGGAACACGAAAAGGTGCCTGGTTTGTTTGGCCTGTGGTCCTAACCCACGATCACAGGGAGGTGAACAGGGAAGAACTAGCCTGTTCTAGGCCCCCGTAGGACTTCGGGGATTCTGTCCCTTGAGGAAAAGTGAAAATTTTATTATGTCGTAGTGGGTGTGTTACAAATTGGTATCAGACATGGTTACAACACTTGGCCTGCTTGGGCTCATGAATGAGTTGCGCAGAAGCTCCGTTCGGAACACTCTTAAAAAGAGTAACCCCCTGTCTAACCTTCCTAATCAAAATACAAAGTTAAGAATGAAGAACCCCTATTGTGTGTGTACATGTGAAAATATGAATTATGTACTGGTTATAAATAAATATAAATATTGACTAACAACCAACGTTTTTCCTTTTGCACACAAGCGGAAGATCAACCACGGGAAATTATCAACGCATAGTATGGTGACTCACCAAAAAGTGGGAGAAGGATCCCACAATAGAGACGAAGAGTCTAATGAAAGGACGGCAACAGGGACCCCTCCAGATCTAGCCGAGACTGTGAGGAGTCTCATGGTGGAATTACAAAGCTGCAAGGCTGACAATGAAAGGATGATGAAAGAACAAGAAAAGCAAACAGAAATTAACACAGTTTTACTCCAGAGTTTATCTGATCTACAAAGACAAATACAACATGAACCTAAAACTTAGAAACATGGTCATATCAGTGGCCACACTGAGAGGAGCATCTCGAAAAAGGTCCACACCAGAGGTAAAGGACAAGCATCAGATAATTCCTCTGAGAAGGAAGCTGGTGATTCAGAGGGCTCTTCTAGCAGCAGAACCAGTTCCTATCCCGAAGAAAACAGAAGAAGCAAAAGTCTTCCAAAGGTAAAAAATTCAAAGAATTCAGAAAGGCCAAACCACCCTCCTTTGATGGTGAAATATAGAAGGGAGAGGAAGCAAAGGCCTGGCTACTTGTACTAAAGAAGTATTTCAGAGTCCATGACTTTTCAGAAAATATGAAGGTCAGAGTGGCCACCTTCAACTTGAATGGAAAGGCTTACATTTGGTGGGAAGACCTTAAGAATATGAAAGGGGTTCGCGAAGAGGACCTGTCTTGGGAATGGTTTGATAAATACTTCCGGAAGAAGTATTTTTCGGAAAAATATTTCGACGAAAAGACTAAAGAGTTTTATGAACTCAAACTGGGATAACTTACTATAGAAGAATATGTCAACAAATTCCTCGATTTGTTGAGGTATGTACCCTATATCAAGGCGGAAATGGAAAAGGTGAAACACTTCATCAGTGGGCTACCTAAGGACTATTCGAATAGAATTGAATTTGATGAGCCAATGACTGTAGATAACACTAGTCAAAAGGAAACCTATTGTCATGAACAGTTTGGGCATCGAGCAAAACCTCGCAAAGGATGGAAACAGAAGAACAGTTCAAGATTTCAAAAAGGGGGAATTAAATCCCTAGGATTTAAGAACTACAAGAAGAACCCAAGAATGAAATTTCCTACCGGGAATATGCACCAGCATAATTTTCCCTCCTTGAGCGGAAATAAAACTTTTGGACCAATAACAGTGAAGACTGATAACCCAAAGAGAGAACCTTTGAAATGTTGGGGTTGCGGAGAAGAACATGTCCTGAGAGACTGTCCACACCGACAACAGAATAGTTAAAGAATTTATAACATACAGGAATCTACTATCGTCAATGATGTGGCCAGGAGTGTGCCACAAATTTATGCATCCTTGGATAATAACCAAGCCGACCACCAAGCTTCAGTAGTGGAAATAGAAGGTATGATTTCCAACCATCTAATGTCTATTTTAATTGACCCTGGTTCAAATTTGAGTTATATAGCCCCTAAAGATGTTGATAAGTGTAAACTACAACAACAAAAACATACCAATCCATGGTTGGTATAGTTAGCCATTGGAACCAGAAGAAGGGTAGTAGAGGTTATACTAGCCTGCCAATTGATGTTGGGTATATTTCCCACCCAAACAACCCTTAACTTATTACCCTTGGGATCATATGATTTGCTGATTGGTATGGACTGGCTAGCCACCCATAAAGCCAGATTGGATTGTTACCATAAAACCTTAGAATGTGTAAGTAAGGAAGGGAAAAAGATAACCCTTCAAGGGATCTGAAAACCTATCTTGGTGAGACAAATATCAGCTCTGCAAATGAGGAAGTATTGCCAAAAGGGATGTCCCCTATATGCAATACAGGTATTGAAAACAATCGAAGATGAGAAACCAAGCCTTGACGATCACCCTATCCTGAGAGAATACAAAGATGTATTTCCAGAAGAGGTACCGGGTCTACCCCCGAAAAGGGACATAGACTTCTCGATAGAACTTGCACCGGGAGTGGTGCATATTTTTGGGACACCCTACCAGATGAGCACACCCGAGTTAGTTGAACTCAAGTTGCAATTAAAATAAATGATGGATAAGGGCTATATTTTCCCCAACATGTCTCCATGGGGAGCACCAGTCTTGTTCGTGAAAAAGAAGGACAGTACCCTTAGGCTGTGTATATATTATAGACAACTCAATAAGGTAACCATAAAGAACAAGTACCCCTTGCCTAGGATCGACGACTTGTTCGATCAATTGGGGGGTGCGTCTATTTTCTCAAAGATTGATTTTAGGTCGGCATACCATCAAGTCCGAATCAAGGGTGAAGACATCCATAAAACTGCCTTCTGAATGAGGTATGGTCATTATGAGTTTGTGGTGGTGCCATTTGGGTTGACCAATGCCCCTGCCACTTTTATGTGCCTAATGAACAATGTACTCAACAAATTCCTGGACAAAATTGTACTTTTATTTATTGACGATATACTAATTTACTCCAAGAACAAAAAAGAGAATGAAGAGCATCTTAGACTTGTGCTACAAGTGCTAAGAGAACATCAACTCTATGCCAAATTCAGCAAATGTGAATGCTTCCAAAAGAAAATACAATACTTAGGCCATGTTCTCTCCGAAGAAGGAGTAGAGGTAGACCCTGACAAAATCAGTTCTATCATGGAATGGCCTACCTCAAATGATGTTTCGGACATTAGATCCTTTATGGGATTAGTAGGATACTATAGGAGATTTATAAAAGGATTCTCCAAGATTGGTTTTCCAATCACTGCCCTCTAGAAGAAGGGGACAAAATTCTTGTGGACACAGAAATGTGAAGAAAGATTTCAAACCCTTAAACATCTACTGACCCATGCACCCGTGTTGAAGATCGTCGATCCAGAGCTGACTTCCTCATGTGCACAGATGCCTATAAGGAAGGGCTCAGAGGAGTCCTTATGAAGAAAGGAAGTGTGATCTGCTATGAATCCGAAAAATTGAACGAGCATGAAGTCAACTATGTGACCCATGATCTAGAGCTACCTGCCATAGTGCATGCCTTGAAAATGTGGAGGCATTACATCCTGGGAAGAAAATTTTTACTTATGACAGATCACTGTGGATTGCGATACCTGTTTGGTCAACCGAAGCTCAATGCTAGACAAGTTAGGTGGATGTCCCTCCTTAGCGCATTTGATTTCGAAATCAAACACATTAAAGGAAAGGAAAATAGGGTGGTCGATGCCCTTAGAAGAAGTATGAAAACAATTCACCTATCAACGATGAGCACCTGCGAGACAGATGTCAAGGAAAGAATAAAAAATGCACAAGAAACATATCCCTTCATCTAGACCGTGACCATGTACCTACAACAAGAAACCACTGGAGTAAAATATGAAGGCTACCAGATGACCGAAGGAGTTTTTCTCACTTATAGAAGTAGATTTTATATTCCAAATTGTGACGACTTGAAGAGGTTCATACTGGATGAACTACATAAAATACCTTATTCTGGTCATCCAGGATACCAGAAAATGATCACTGCCACCAGGAAACAATTTTATTGGCTTGGATTGAAGAAAGACATAGCCGAGCTCCTAGCCAAATGCATAGAGTGCCAACAGGTTAAAGCAGAACATCGACACCCAGCAGGATTATTGCAACCTTTACCAATCCCAGAATGGAAATGGGAAACCATCTCCATGGATTTCATCACTGGATTACCAACCTCAACCAAATAGAATGGCGCCATTATGGTGGTGGTGGATAAATTGAGCAAGTCTTCTCACTTCATCCCCATCAAGTCGACCTGTAAGGCAATCGATATCGCCTAGGTATTCATGAAAGAGATATTCAGACTGCATGGTATGCCGAAAGAGATCGTGTCTGACAGAGACACGAAATTTACTTCAAACTTTTGGAAATCACTAATGGCTAGTTTAGAGACCAAGTTGTTGTTTAGCACCGCCTATCACCCTCAAACCAACGGATAGACATAAAGAGTGAATCAAATATTAGAATACATTTTAAGGATGCATGTAATGCATCAACCCAAGAAATGGGAAGACTACCTGCCACTGGTAGAATTTGCGTACAACAACGGCTACCAAGCATCCTTAAAGATGAGTCCCTTTGAAGTCCTCTATGGTAGATCGTGCAACACTCCTGTCAGATGGAGTAATCCTATAAACAAGATTTCTTTTGGACCTGACATGTTGAAAGAAATGGAACAACAGGTGACTCAGATAAAACAAAACCTGAAAGTCTCTCAGAACTGACAGAAAAGTTATGCCGACCAAAAGATAACTCTAAGAGAGTTCAAGGCGGGAGACCATGTATATCTCATAGTTAGGCCCAGGAAGAGTTCCCTGAAAATGGGAGCTTGTGCCAAGTTGGCACCTCAGTATTTTGGACCCTTTGAGGTTCTAGATAGAGTGGGACCTATAGCCTATAGGCTAGCACTTCCTCCCATAGTCAAAGCACATAATGTTTTCCATGTCTCATTATTGAAGAAATATGTACATGATGCTAACCATATAATTGATTGGTCTGTGATTCAGGTGGAACTGGAGGGAGAATTTATACCAGAACCCCAATGAATATTGGACAGAAAGGAAACCCCTCTCTGAAACCGAACCATTCCACAAGTCAAGGTGCAGTGGAAACATTTTGGCCCAGATGAGGCTACATGGGAAATGGAGGATGCCATGAGACAGGCATAACTGATTTTGTTTACTTATGTACATGCATGTCATGTTGATAGATAAGAACATCAAGGACGATGTTCCTTTAAGGGGGAGAGAATTGTAACACCATGTTTCCCCCAAGTTTGTAAAAATAATTATACTGGCGAAGAACTGTGGAAAACTCAAAAATGTGAATGGAG
>JZKD02S2095626.1:297041-310931 GCA_000966675.3 Picea glauca
CCACAAAAAGATGACACACAATTTCCTCACTTTTCCCACAAAGAACACATATGCTAGGCCCAATAAAACCTCTTTTGACTAAATTTTCCCATGTAAGAATTCTCTATTCTAACAGTAGCCACATAAAAAGTTTAAATTTTAAGGGCAACTACCAATTCTAGAGATCAATATATAGAAAGAAGGTTCATCCACTACATCCTCCAGCATTTGAACTTCATAGGATTTTTTTGCAATTACCTGGCCTCCTTTAGTGTCCTAGGATCACGGTAAGAAATCTTTGTCATTAGTCATATCAAACCATGAACTAACTAAACCCTTTACATAGTTATTCCATTCCTCTTTTAGTTCTCCTTCCAAGCCTAAATCCTCTGCCTTTACCCACCCTGTGTGTCTTGTACTTTCCAAATCCAAAGTCCCAGCTTGTGCAATAAATTATAATCCTTGAGCCTTCAATAAGAAAATAAGGTTCCTTGATAATTGAAAATATGTATAAGACCCTACCAAGGAATCAGCTCATATTTTGATATCCCTCCCATTTCCAGGCTTCCGGAACAACCAGACAGTTATAATAGCTAAAGACGAGGTGAGTGCTCTCCAAATATTAGAAACCCTGGACCACTTTCTACTTCCTTCCCTGAGCCACTCAACCCATGATTTCTTCCTAAGATATTTTTTGAGTATTACCTCATGCCAAAGACCAGGTACCATAAGACACCTCCATAAGATTTTTGTTTCTAAGGCTTTTCCAAAAGCATAGATATTTTTATACCCCACCCACCCAACTTTTTAGTTTTTGCAATATTTTCCCAACTTATCAATTGTATCCCTTCTTTTATCTTTTTTCCAGTCCTCATAAAGATAAACATCCACCTTCTGATAATATTTAGTATACTTTTTGGAATTTTGGCCAATGAAAGGCAATATAAAGGAATACTTTCAAGTACTTCTTTAACAAGAGTAACCCTTCCCCCTAAGATTAACCATCTTAGACTCTAGTTTGCAATCCTTTTTTCAAATTTTCTTGCCAGCCAATTCTAGTCATCCCTATTATAACAGTTAGGTTTTAAAAGAAACCCAAGGTACTTAAACCCAACATCTACTGAATTTACTTCAAAGGGAAGAATCTCCTTCAACAAAGCTAAATCCTTTGATGTCCATCCAGCTTCTAGAAACAAGGATTTTTGAGGGCTGAAAGCCATACAAGTTGCTTTACTGAATAGTTCCAAAATCTCATTAAACATCTCCCACTCAACAAAATTTCCATTTCCAAACAAAATAATATCATCAACAAGCCTCATATTTGTAATGTATATCCCCCTTGCCACATGTATACCTTCTATTTTCTTATCCCTTACCTGCTCATTTACGGATCTTCTTAATCCTTCAACAACTAGAAGAAAAAGAAAGGGAGATAAGGGACACCCTTGCCTTAATCCCCTTGAAATTTTAAAGAAATTGGTAGGCTTACCATTGATTAGCACACCATAGTTTGCAGAAATCACACACCCCATGATCCAGTCAGTGGATTCTAAGCTCAATCCCACCTGTAGTGTAACACCCTGTTTCCCCCAATTTGTAATTAATCATAAAATAGGAATTACCATGCTAATGCATGAGGAAAATGTAAATGTATTATTGTTTGAGTTGTCAATAACTGACTGTGGGGGTGAAGCCTTGAAAGTACTGGCCATGATATCACTAGGGGAGAGAAATCAGTTAATGAGGCAAGGACTGGTGGTTGAACTACCAACCACCCCCATGAATGGGAGCATGGTCTAGCTGCAAGAAGTCATCCTAAAGTAACACAGGGTCTGATAGACTAGGCAGACCCGAGCTTCCTTTTGACAAAAGGAAGGTGACATTTATACACATGGAGGAAAAAAGAGGGGGGGACACCAGACGATGGTGGAATCTCCCAGGGGAGAGGCACAAAGCTCTCCAACGAATAACGAATAGAAGGCCGTGAGCTTGATGCCGAAGGGCATTTGAGAAACCTCGCCGAGGCCACAACCGAGTGAGAAAGATCCGAGTTGCAGAAAATAGGACCCAAACAGAAGCCGAAACAGAGAGAGAGAACCCTCGAGAACTGTGAGAATTCCCTGGTGATATCATGGCTTGGCACGGGGTGGCCAGAGTGCTAATAATGAATGCCTCTGAGCCTATGGTCGGGTGGAAGGACGAACACCCACGGTCAGTTGGTTGGCGGCAACCTGTAATGGATAAGTAATTTCCTACCCTATGTAATTTAGCTATAACTGTGTATGAATTGGTTATACTGTGCATGCTTTCAGGAATGTGAATGAATGCTTAATGGATATACTGTATCCATTTTATCTTTGCTTGGTTGTATAATTAGGAAAGTAAGGAATTATATGGGTTGGACATGACCTGTTCTCATAAATTCTTGAGTTCTGTAGCATCTTAAGCTAGAGCCATCAACCGTGAGCTCGTCGACCTTAGGTGTAGTTGTATGTACGATGGTTTACTCATATAGTCGATCTGAGCCCCTTGGAGGACGGAGTTTGTTAAGCTCATGAGAGGTAGTGTCGATATGCACAATCTCTCTACGATCAAATAGAACCCCAAAACCCCTTGATGAAGGAGCGCAGTAGTTGTGTTGAAGACTCTTCTAAGAGTCAAATCCAGGAGAAAGAGTGCAAAGTTCTCAAGTCCTTCATAGCTGGCAAAGCTTAGGAAGGATAGCGAGTTGCAAATACCGAAAGAAAGTACCTTTACGTTTGCTAGATGAACGGATGAGATCCTTTCGAAGTATCTAAGGTCTGTCATGACTACTAGATTGGGGGAAGGAACGTAGGCATTAATGCCTCGACCCCTTTTAACGTTCGCAAGTGGTGAAGGAATTGGGACCGTAGATCCCAAGATCCATGGGAGTTACCTAGACCATCCATTTGTAGAGGACACATGGCTTCCGGTCAACATTTCGGCACCCGGGAAACCCAAGGGCAAGACCCCTTGTCTTCGCAAGTCGCAAAATCCCAGTATGTGAAATCCCGAAGCGGTGTAGTGTGAATTGATTTTGGCATTTCGGCACCCGGGAAACCCAAGGGCAAGACCCCTTGTCTTCGCAAGTCACAAAATCTCGGTATGTGAAATCCCGAAGTGATGTAGTGTGAATTGATTTCGGCATTTTGGCACCCGGGAAACCCAAGGGTATGAACCCTCATCTTCGTAAGTTGCAAAATCCCGGTACGCGAAATCCCGGCATGTGAAACTCTGAGTTGGCTGAGTGTGAATAAGAATTCGGGGTTTGAAGAGGGAAGGGGATGACAGTTCGTTGTTCTCTTGAGTCCCGAAAGCCAAAAGCTTGGGCAGACAGGTGGCACATCCCAGATGTAGGAGCCACGTGGATGACAAGTGGTACATCCCAGAACAAGGGTCATGTGGAGGTGACAGGTGGCGTGTTCTCATCATAGGGAAGGAGTCAACACCCATTGAATTATATCGCGTTTCGGGGTTCAGCATTCCAAAAGGTAAGGAACACTTGCAACGGGAATTGTGAAGTCACAAAACCCGAAAGAGATAGGCGCTGAGACTTGCATCCTAACCGGAGGTCACATGACTCCGAGACAAAGGTGGAGCCAAATACCTTAGCCCATTTCAGATTTCAGGATTTGAAGAGTTGAAAAACTAGAGTCTCTTGCATTACGAACTCCCAGTTACTGAAATCCCAATACGTCCAAGACCGTCGGATCAGGGGGAGACTCACAGCCGTCAATCTCCTCGAAGGTAATATTTCGAGTTTCGAGGTTTGCAGAGTCAAAAGACTTGACTCGCTTGTATCGTGAATTCACAAAATGCGAAAAGGCACTTAATTGGTTTGGCCTGTGTTCATAACCAACGATCACATGGAGGTGGAAAAGGGAAGGACTAGCCTACACTAGACCCTCGTAGGACCTTGGGGATTCTGTCCCTCGAGAAGAGGAGAAAAACTTATTATGCCATAGTGGGTGTGTGACAAATTGGTATCAGAGCATGGTTACAATACTTGGCCTGGTTGGGCTCATGTACGAGCTGCGTAAAGAAATATTGTTATCTTCATTTTCTCTTTAAGAAGAAGAACCGCATAGTGAAACTGTAAATTGGGAATTTCTTTAACCCCTCTGTTAAGATGGTAACTACTCTTATAGGTGTAGGAATGCACTGATCAGTATTACTAATAAGGCCTGAGTGTGAATAACAGAGGTGGAATAAATTGTGCTATGAAGTTACACGAGCCAGACAAGGGACAGGAACTGAGTTGTTATGTTATAGTGTGACGATGGATACCTACTAAAGCAGGTAGAGTCTCTTGCAATTGAGATGGCTGGTTAGGTAAGAATTAAGATCCAAATGAAGAACTCCTTCATGATTTGGGAAATCTGGTAAGTGATGGTAGGGTCCTTAGAAATTTATAAATTACTACATTATTAAAAGACTAAACCCTAAGCATATAAATCCTCACGTTTGAGAGGATTGATGAAAATATGTAGGGTCAAATTACTTGACCTATAATGGTTAGGATCGATAACAAGGATAATCTGATTAAACATGATTAAGAGGAGTCCTTTGGGACTATTGCTAATTCCCAAGAGTGACCCTTGTTGGTTGTTCCCATAAAGAGAGGGTAACATCCGTATGAGTTATGACTATGAGATTAGTCCTGTAAGTAACTTAAAAAGCTCAGAAGAGATAGCGGGAAATTTCGTATCCCGAGTGTGCATATAGAGCACAAGGGGTGCATATAGAAACAAGCTTGTGTTAAAGTTTGAAAGCTCCAGAGGTTGAACATAGAGGACGATTCCAGAATAGTTGATGCCAAGTTCGTGGCTGGAAGTTATTGAAAATCTGAACGAACGGTGGAATTCTCGGAGGAAGGAATACCGAAATTTTGTGAATCATTAGATCTAGTAGATCAACGAAAAAGATAAGGATGATAACCTCTCACCACTCACAAGATCAGGAGGAATAGTATCCGTTAGATTGGAATCAATGAGGGCTGTTGATCTAGAGCTTTGAGGTTTCATCTATTGGGAAAATAGAAGCGTAGACTTTCCAAATTCGCGCCAGGTAAATCACCGATTCAATCAAGGCCATTGGTTAGCATATGACCTGAACCGTAGATCCGGTGTAATTGGATCTTCGGGAGTCGAAGGTTTAGAAGTCAACGGGTAGAGTTTTGACGACTCACATGTCACAAAATATTGACATCCAACCCAAGCCATTGGATCGAGACAGGCGGTGGATCATTGATCAAACGCATACAGGTTTCGGGGATTCGAAATTGAGAGTTAAGGGGCGAAGACTCTGCCAGAATATCGAAAGGTGGAAAGCCAGGATTTGATCAGGACCGTTGATTGCCAGAGAGATTTGGACCATGGGATCTAGGTTGCCAGACCCTCATGGATAAGAAGTTTTGGGAAACGGTGGGGCGTTGTCTGCAGATTCGCCGAAACGCAGGATCCCAACACGTGTCTGGGAGTTAACCCCAGTTTCTGAGCGAAGGGTCATGTGAATAAAAGAGCTGAAAAAACCCTAGCTTTGGTCTTTCGGGTTTTCGTATTTCGAGGATCGAGGAACCAAAGTTCCTTGAAACATGAATCCCGAAATCGCGAAATGCGAAGCGCCTTTTTTTTGGATCATGGTCACCGCCGGTGGCCACATGAGGAGAAGGCGTGAGCTAGTATGAATGATATTAAACGTGCAAATAATTCACATGTATGATGTAAGAGTAGAAGTATACTAGAGGCCCAATATGATTGCCCCGATGAGTGAAATATAAAGCAAGTATTGCTCTTGTCCAAATTAAATGAATACTATGGAGGCATAGCTGACTCCATTTTGGGGAGTCATGAAAGTTTTGTTCCAAATAATAGCCTGAGGGGAATGTATTCCATTTCCTCAGGAAGTACCATTAAAATTAGATGAAAGGGTAAATGAGCAAAGATTCTCTCTTGTCATAATAAGAGACAAATGATTACGCCTTTGAGAATCACATGAGAAGGATTGTGAATGAATCCGAATTGACTGATCTTAACAGTAAAGATGCATGTGGGCTGTAAAATATACCTATGGCAACTGCACATAGGCTTACGATTATGAGTATAGCTAAGTACATCGTGGATGTAAGTTAGCGAAAACCTAGAACATGTGTTGATGCATAATCTGGAATACATACCAGAAAGGTATGTCTATGTCCCTTAAAGAATGCTTATTAACAAGCTGAAGCTAATTCGAGCTTGAGGCTGTCACAGATAGTGATGGATATGCAACAAGGAAGTTGCATGCCGAAGGAGTTCCCAGTGGAGGAACTGTGTAAGGACTTTGTCAGAAGGACAGATTCACAACCCTAATAATTGTTGAAGGTTGAACAATGGGCTGCAAGGCTTGTCCATATATATATAAAAATCCTGGATTACATTTTGAAAGAATCATGTAATTAATAGAAGACTAACAACCGAATATTGACCATTCTGGTAACTGAATGGAAGTGTATAGGATGCACATGTTCATGATTAATTATGAGCAAGGAGTTGTTATTAAAGCATGTTGTTGTATCCCAAAAAGGGTTAGGGTGAGGCCTAACCAAGGCTGCTCAGAAAAAGAGTAGTTGTGGAAACCAGTATAGTTGGTAAGAGGCAAGTAAATCCCCTGAGTATGATTAAAAGAATAAACGAGTACATTTAACTGATAAGGCTTGGTTGAAGCTGTGATTAAGGAAAGGCAGGGAGACCTTAGAGATAACTTGATTGGGCTGAAAAGCCCCAGGCAATGTAGAAAGAATTCGAAGAAGGGGATAGCCCTCAATCCTTTCCTTACTGTACATTATGTTTTCTATGGGATGAGAAAGCTAGTACATTGATGAACAAAAATGTTTTGACACCATAGTAATGATGGTCGTAATGCTATGAAAATGATTGAGAACTTTTGTGTTGCACTCATGAAAACATTAAGGACAATGTGATGAAGTACATACATATATGTTGAAAATGTATTTTATTAATTTAATGCTATGGTAATTGCATTTTAATTTACATGATGACTAATGTACTTATGGTGTATGTCATGTGTAAAAAGAAATAACATTGGAACTATCAAAAAAGACAGTTGCCAATAATGAGCAACCTCAATCAATGGATGACTATGAGAAGGTTCTTGTGGAACGATTATTGAAGGGACTTTAAAAGTACCCATGGAGCACCACTGATGGGATAATATCATAGAGAGGCTGCTAGTAGCCAATAATTGGTATAAAGATATTTGTGCCTATGTGGCACAAGGTAAGAAGGGATTTGGTAGGAACCCCTTCTGAAATATTTTATTGTCTTAGTGTTATGCATGAATTTTGAAAGGCAGTGGTATGCCTTGGATACCCAAGTAAGGTATGACTCAGGAAGGAGAACCTAAATGATGGAGGTATGAACCTCTGGTACTAAACATTGTTTGTAACCCTTCGAAGAATTCATGAACTGATATGTCGTGAATGCATGGACAATCAAGGAATGCGTAAAGGAATTCATGTGAAACTTTTGAGTTCATGTGTACTGATTTGGGATCGTGATCGACCTGTAGCAGGAAGTATGGTCCTGCTGTAAGAATGAAACAAAAATGAATAAACCATATGAGGAAAAGGTTGGTTAAATTCCAACACCCCATGGCCAAGAACCGGTCATAAAGTGTGGTGAACTTGAATAACAATGCAAGAGTGCATTGGGTATGAATATGGCCATGGATAGTGGCACATTTGTTAAAACCCTTTGAAATGTTGAATTACATTTTGAAAATATATATAAATATATATGTACATGGAAAATCTAATAATTTGTTTGACTAAGTGAAGAATGAATTGCAGGAAGCAGAGGGTCATGGATATGGCAGTAAGGTAAGCCCATAGAAAAGACTGATTTCCTACTGAGCCAAACTACAAGGAATGGTATTTCCTTTTGAGAAAGTGAATTTGATTGTTAGTATGCACCATTCTGAAATTGTTGTGACGATGTTGTAAGGGTGCAATAAAATGTATGTGCATGAGAACTAACAATTTGATTAGCTAAGGAATGATTGCAGGAAGAAGGAGTCTTGGATATGGCAATGTTGTAAGCCCATAAGGAAGACCGATTTCCTGTTGAGCTAAAATGTTATGGGAAGGAAAGTCCCATAATTATGAATCTGGTTCCTATGCGGAACAAATATGAAAACAAATTGTGGAATAGGAAATTTGTAGGTGACAGATTTGCAATAGAATTATGAAAGTTAGAATTTATAATGATGTCTCATGAACCTTGTGTACCTGTGATACAGGTGAGAAGAAAAGATTTGTCCTGAAAGGACAAATGAAGGATGTCACAACTGAAAACGATGAACATGGATACTGTTGAGCCATAAGAACCTCGTGATAAGTCATGATTGTCGGACATACATTGTGTTGAGGTAACACAAGCTGGAGGGATGCCTCGACAGAGAAATTCAGAGGGACGCCTTGACTTTAAGACTCGATAGAGTTTCCGAAATTCCTCCTGTGCAAGAAAACCTTGGCAGGGTAAGATGGATCGCTCGAAGGACTGTATAGCAGTGAAGGGATGCCTGATCCTGGGCCTGGAAGGTGAGTGACCGCAAGGAAGATGAAACCATGATAGCTATGGTGAGTTATTGAATTGGAATCATGCACCCAATGGGTATGTCAAGGAAAGTGATGAGCCTGGATAACAAAACTACCATGTGGATACATATCCACAAACTGCACATATAAGTATTATGCTAAGATTATGAAGTTTTCCTTTTTAAGTTTGAACAACAGTAAGATGTCTTTGCACAAAATTGTTGCTAATATGTTTGTGTCCAAGAATTATTGAAGGCAGATGGTGAAGACTCAAATCCTGAAAAAGGACTTGACCGAGGATAAAGGTCAAGACTTCTGAAGTGGCCGAATGAGGAAGGCATGATAGGTGTTTTGAGAAAGAACACCAAGGACGATGTTCCTTTAAGGGGAAGGGAATTGTAATGCCCTGTTTTCCCCAATTTGTAATTAATCATAAAATAGGAATTACCTTGCTAATGCATGAGGAAAAGGTAAATGTATTATTGTTTGAGTTGCCAATAACTAACTGTGGGGGTGAAGCCTTGAAAGTACTGGCCATGATATCACTAGGGGAAATAAATCAGTTAATGAGGCAAGGACCAATGGTTGAACTACCAACCACCCCCATGAATGGGAGCATGGTCTAGCTGCAGGAAGTCATCCTAAAGTACCATAGGGTCTGATAGACCAGGCGGACCCGAGCTTCCTTCTGACAGAAGGAAGGTGACATTTATACACACAGAGGCAGCAAGAGGGGGAGACACCATATGATGGCGGAATCTCCCAAGGGAGAGGCACAAAGATCTCCAACGAATCATGAATAGAAGGCCACGAGCTTGATGCTGAAGGGCATCTAAGAAACCTCGCCGAGGCCACAACCAAGTGAGAAAGCTCCGATTTGCAGAAAATAGGACCCGAACAGAAGCTGAAACAGAGAGAGAGAACCCTCGAGAACTGTGAGAATTGACTGGTGATATCATGGCTTGGCACGAGGGTGGCCAGAGTGCTAAGAATGAATTCCTCTGAGCCTATGGTCGGGTGGAAGGACGAACAACCACGGTCAAATGGTTGGCGGCAACCTGTAATGGATAAGTGATTTCCTACCCTGTGTAATTTAGCTATAACTGTGTATGAATTGGTTATACTGTGCATGCTTTCAGGAATGTGAATGAATTCTTAATGGATATACTGTATCCCTTTTATCTCTGCTTGGTTGTATAATTAGGCAAGTAAGGAATTATATGGGTTGGACATGACCTGTTCTCATAAATTCTTGAGTTCTGTAGCGTCTTAAGCTAGAGCCACGAACCATGAGCTCGTCGACCTTAGGTGTAGTTGTATGTATGATGGTTTACTCATCTAGTCGTTTTGAGCCCCTTGGAGGACAGAGTTTGTTAAGCTCATGAAAGGTAGTGCCGATATGCACAGGCTCTCTGCGATCAAATAGAACCCCATAACCCCTTGATGAAGGAGCGCAGTAGTTGTGCTGAAGACTCTTCTAAGAGTCAAATCCAGGAGAAAGAGCACAAATTTCTCAAGTCCTTCATAGCTGATGAAGCTCAGGAAGGATAACGAGTTGCAAATACCGAAATAAAGTACCCTTACATTTTCTAGATGAATGGACGAGATCCTTTCGGAGGATCTAAGGTCTATCACCACTGCTAGATTGGAGGAAGGAACGTAGGCGTTAATGCCTCAACCCCTTTTAACCTTCACAAGTAGCGAAGGAATTGGGACCGTAGATCCCAAGATCCATGGGAGTTACCTGGACCATCCATTTGTAGAGGACACGTGGTTGTCGGTCGACGTTTCGGCACACGGGAAACCCCTTCTCTTCGCAAGTTGCAAAATATCGATATGTGAAATCCTGAAGTGGTGTAGTGTGAATTGATTTCGACGTTTCGACACCTGGGAAACCCAACGAAAAGACCCCTTGTCTTCGCAAGTCGCGAAATCCCGGTATGTGAAATCCTGAAGTAGTGTAGTGTGAATTGATTTTGGCGTTTCGGCACGCGAGAAACCCAAGGGTATGAACCCTCATCTTTGCAAATTGTGAAATCTCGGTACGCGAAATCCTAGTATGTGAAACTCCGATTCGACTTAGTGTGAATAAGAATTCAGGGTTTGAAAAGGGAAGGGGACGACAGTTCGCTGTTCTCTTGAGTCCCGAAAGTCGAAGGCTCTAGCAAAAAAGTGGCACATCCCAGATGTAGGAGCCACATGGATGACAAGTGGTACATCCCAGAACATGGGTCATGTGGAGGTGACAGGTGGCATGTTCTTGTCACAGGGAAGGAGTCAACACTCGTTGACCTATATCGTGTTTCGGGGTTCGACATTCCAAAAGGTAAGTAATACTTACAATGGGAATTACGAAGTCGCGAAACCTGAAAGAGATAGGTGCTGAGACTTGCGTCCTAGTCGGAGGTCAGATGACACTGAGAGCAAGGTGGAGCTGAATACCTTAGCCCATTTTGGATTTCGAAGTTTGAAGAGTCAAAAGACTCGACTCTCTTGCATTACAAACTCTCGGTTACCGAAATCCTGATACGGCCAGGACCATCAGATCAGAGGGAGACTTGCAGTCGTCGATCTCCTCGAAGGTAAGATTTCAGGTTTCAGGGTTTGTAGAGTCGAAAGACTTGACTTGCTTGTATCATGAAATCGTGAAATGTGAAAATTTGCCTAGTTGGTTTGGCCTGTGGTCATAACTAATGAACACATGGAGGTGGACAAGGGAAGGACTAGCCTATGCTAGACCCCCGTAGGACTTCGAGGATTCTGTTCCTGGAGAAGAGGCGAAAAAATTATTATGTCATAGTGGGTGTGTGACATGTAGCAACACAAGCCTTAAGAAACCCCAGTCAACCCTATGATAGGCCTTTGTCATGTCTAATTTAAGAACCATAGATTTGATATTTTTAACCTTAATACTATGTAAATATTCATGTACAATGCCAATATCATCAGTGATTTTCCTTCCCTCAAGAAATCCAAATTGTTCCTTTGATATACCAAAGGACAGAGTGGATTTAATTCTGTTAGCAATAATTTTAGTTATGATCTTATACACCAAGTTACATAGAGCTATAGTTCTATACTCCCCAAAATATCCTAGATTCTCACTCTTAAGAATCAGAGCAAGAAAAGTAGCATTCAAAGCTCCAGAAACCCTACCATTCTTCTTGGACTCTTCAACCATATCCACTATATCATCTCCCAGAATGTCATAAAAAGCCAGAAAAAAACTTTATAGTCCATCCATTTGGCCCATGAATTTTTGATACTTCAAAGCCTTTAAGTATTGACAAAATTTATGTTCATGTTATAGGCTCAGTTAATCTTTGACTATCTTCCTCTGTAAACATCCTTGGGTAATTCCTTAAAATTGCAAGTTGGTCAGATATGGAAAGATTAGGTTGAGCCATGAAGATATTTTGGAAAAAACCAACTGCTTCCCTATGTAGTCCTTTGTTTCTAGAGATCATTGTCCCATCCTCCTTGGAAAACTCCCATATTGTATTAATTTGTTTCCCGGAATTACATTAAGCATGAAAGAACTTTATATTTCTATCACCTGAAGCCAACCAATTTAGTCTACTCTTCTGCCTCCAAGTGTCCTCTTCTTGTCTCATTAGTAACAATTTTCTCTGCTCTTTTTCATCAATCAACACTTTTTCTTCCTCCTCAAATCCTCTAGGATGATTTGAGTAAAGTATATCCAACTCTAATTCCATCTTTACCGGTTCTTCCTTAGCTACAATTTTTTTCTTTTTTTCCCATATAATCATCATAGAATTAAGTATCATTAGCTTTTTTACCAAAAAATCCATAGGATTTAATGTCTCTGCTCCCAACATCCCAGCCCAGTTAGATCTGACAAGGTTAACAAATTTTGGTTCCTCCAACCAAATAGAATTAAATTTGAAGGGGTAACTGACCTCTCTATTATGTTTTTCCAGATGGAGAATCATAGGCATATGATCATAAATCTTTAGATTACACATGACAGATCTATACCTAAAACCTGAAATTGTGATATCCTCATAAATAAGAAAGTGATCTAGTCTCTTGGCAATATTATCTTGTCCTCCTCTTCCATTTCTTTAGGTAGGTAGCAATTTTAATGGTTCAACATCCACCAACCCCTCATCTTGTATCAACTTACTAAAGTAAGGATGTAAAGGATCTTCTCTAGCATGGGCTCCCCAAACTTATTTGATTGAGGTAATGAAGTTAAGATCACCCCCCAGTATCAAATTTTGTTCTTTAAATATACCTTCTCTTTTAATGGCCTCCCAAAAGACCTCTCTATCAGAGTACAAACCATAACAGTTAATCAACTTCATACTTCTATCAAGGTCTTTAACATGTCCATCTAGCAGAATCCCTACAAGAATTAAATAAGCAAAAAAATCATCTTTCTTTGGGTTCCAAGCTGAAAGCATCCCACTAGAGAGTCTTGTGGAATCCACCCCACAAAAATACCAATGTAGTAGTAATTTAGCAAATAGTTCTCTTGATTTTTCCACACCAACCATTTTTTCCTATATAATCAATACATCTGGTTTTGTTAACTCTAAGAATATTTTTAGAGCTAAGAACTTGGAGATTACCCCCACTCCTCTCACATTTAGGGAGGCTACAATCATTTTTTGACTCTCGTGAGAGATTTTTGTTCTCTAAGAGCCCTCATACCATCAACCATTGTAGTACAGCTAGAATCATAAATAATTTTCTCACTCCCTAACTTCATAGAACTTATAGTCTTTAAAGGGGATAAATCCTTCTCTATTCCTCCATGAACAACTCCTTTTAGCAATGATTCCTTACCCACGGATCTATTATTAGTCGATTCCTTTATAATCCCACCTTAATTCTTCTTCTCTAATGACTTCAGAAGTAATTCCCCCCAACAAATATAGGCAAAGGTGACCTGCAGAGAATCTCCCTATAGGTTGGGACATGATATACTATAGCATATTCAACCATAGTTACTACAGTCGGATCATCCTGACCTACACTTATCTAATCCCCCGTAGAAACTAAAACCATATTTCATTCAGTCCTTCCACGCCTACTATAACTATAATTAGTTATTTCGGTTTCTTGTTGGCTTCTATCATTTTCACCCTAGTCCTATTCACTATCTCGAGCAAGATACAACTTATTCGAAATGAAGGAAGGGGAAACCCTCTCAGTTCACTATATCAATTTCAATAATTTCGTTGATTCTCTCTATATCAATTTCTGATCATTGTGATTCATAGCAAATTCAGGGTACTATCCAGGATAGCTATTATCCCTACTTATTC
>JZKD02S2095626.1:328419-340075 GCA_000966675.3 Picea glauca
GAGGGGGGGAGAGAGTGTGAGTAATGGATGGGGAGAGTGAGGTCAGACATAAAGAGAGGGAGGGAGAGGGGGGTGTTATCTCTCTAGGAAACTCTCTTAGGTTGTATCTCAGAGATGCCTGGTAACTTAACTACTTTTTGTAATGGTTTTCTCAATGAGGGGTAATGTTTGGATCAAGATAAATATCTAGCCCACTAGATTGTATCTTCAAGACAATCTAGGTATATTCAAACAATACAAGGCCTTCAAGAGTAATTATTAGATAGTTTGTGAATTAAATGGATGAAGAAACTAATCCATTAACTAGAACATACATAAAAGAATATATATGATGGGTCAAAAAACTAGCAGTGAATAATTATGATACTTGCTTAATAATCATAGGTAAGATGACAGTAACCATAAGACATTAAATAGAGACAAACTCATAAGCATAGAACAAAGATGAAAAGAAAGTCTGACAATAACAATGAAGGAAGCTTCTAGGCTTAATATATTTAAGAAAATGTATGTATCACAATAGTAGTATAGTTTTGAACTCAAAATTGAACCCTTGGTTCCTCTATTATTTTTGGCTTTATAGCCTTTACAAATAGTTCCCAGATCCTAGGATACTAGATCGAATTTGCCAAAAATAGAAAGTCAATAACTGGACCAAGAAAATAGGCAAAGATCCTATAAAATAGGTCAATTCCTATTCTTGGGTGATCTTCATGTCCTTCAGAATCTTCGACAGGTGTAATAAACCTTCCAAGGCTGATGGATTTTCATGGGATATGAGAGAAGTCGAAAATGCCACCTACTGACAATAAAACAATTTTTCCCTGAAAATAGCTAACCAATCTGACCTTTTTGCCTTGTAGAGAATACCCAAAATCAAAACAGACTCTTGATAAGGATGTCTTTAATTATCTATCGACTGGAACTATTCTTGAGGATTTTGGACAAGGAAAATCTAGATCTGTGCAAAAATACTAACTTTCTACCCTATCAATGCTTTTGGTAGTTAGAATAGACAAAATCAGGACCAATTAGCTACCGAAAGATATGCTTTCGGTAGCTAATGAACAATCGAAATGTTCACCTAAGCCACCGAAATTTTTTTCATAGTGAAAATGATAAAAATTTCAAAATACCTTTTGTCTTAGCTCCAAAACATGTTAGGGATGATCTTTTGAGGTCTCTGCACCTTTCTTAACTTCTAGAATGACTATAGGATTTTTGGCCGCCTCTAGTTCATTACACTGAACGACCACCTCTGCTAAGGTTTCAAGAGTATCATGTTCTTGAGACTGGGGTTTTGAAGACATATCTTGTGATCTTAAGGCCTTGACGTTTTTCTTCAAGTCCCTAGCTACTCTCCATAAGCTGTTATAATATTTTACAATCTTATCCTTCTTTTTCTTTTTCTTAATGCTTTCATGTGCTAATCTTTCTAAGGCCGAGTTGATTTCTGAAAAAATCTTTGACAAGGTTTCATATCTAGTTTTAATTACCCTTTCTAGCAATTCTTGTTGAGCCAACTTCATTTTAAGTTTCCTGATTTCCTTTTATTTACTCTGCTTCACATTTTTTCTAGGTGAGACATCTACAACTTGTAGTTCTTTTTCTTCTTTGGGTGTAGGTGATGGAAGATCTTCATACATTGTTGTGAATGAATTTACATAAACTAAATCTTCATGCCCTATTTCAACCTATTGCTCTTCATGCTCTATTTCAACCTAGTTTTCTTCCTCCTCGAAGTCCGTGTAGGGAAGATTAAGAATTCTCTTATTCACTAGAGGTTCATCAGCCTTCTTTGTTTCACTGCTGAAGTTTAGTTTATTCTTATTTTTTTTACTCTTAGAAGAAGGAGAGGGTTTATTAACTAGAACTAGAGAGATGGCTCTCCTCCTCCTCTTTCCACTTCTCAGCGTAGAAGACTTCTTGGAAGAAGGAATCTTCTTATCCTTTGGATGTACATCAGTCTAAAAGTCATTCCAAGATAAGAAGTAATTCCGTTCTTTGCTTCTTCTCTGCAACAACTCATAAACCAAGAGTTTAATCAAACCATGGTGGGATAACCTACCTGCAACCTTATTGGGCTTAGCCTTGACCTGATGAGCCATATTAGTTAAGATTCTCTGGAGAAAATAAGGCAGATTGAATGGGTTTCTACTAGTGAAATGGTTCATGAGTTTGAAATGGTAAATCATCACCCTATTGTATCTACCATCACAAGTTATATAAAGAAGAATGGATTTTAATAACTGTTTCCATTTGTCTTCAAGGAAATACATAGGAATGTCTTTCTTCCATACCAAACACTTGTGTTCTGGTTTCAATTAGGACCTAAATTCAACATTCTTTAAGACAATGGTTTTGAACCAGTTTTCTTCAGTCCTGGGAAGCTCTGTCACCTCAGCTATGAGGGATTCATCCACCTGGAATTGATCTTGACCGATGACTATTTTTCTTCCATTGAAAGTTAGGGCAAAATCTTCTACTACCTGCTGGTGAGAGCTCTGTCATTTTTGAAAAAAATTGTAGCAACCTGCATCCCTGAAAACTTGGCATACCTCCGGGTGTGATTCCAGGTAACTAATATAATCTAGCTCCTTCCTCAGAGTTGGTCCTCCTTTCTTCATCTGTCATAATGTTCCTGTACACCTGCAATTGGAAAATCAGGTTTGGGGGAAAATTACACAGCATAGACTTAGGAGGGTTTGGTTGGGTTGTGACAGGGATGAGAAGTATGAGGCATGCATTAGATCGTGGTGTTGATTACAAGGGATGTGAAATAGCGGCTTAATATTTGAAACAATCATGGTTGGTGATTGTAATGATGGGAAGTACATAACCATGTTATTTGATGAAACAACAATTTGAAAAGATTCGATATATCATGCAGAGATCAGCTCCAAGTCTCTAAACGATTTTCCTCTTGTCTTTTCGTCGGCCAATTGCAATTATAAAACCTCAATCCCAACGGTTTAGGCAAGTGAAAGGACATGTTGACTCCTCACACACTCCTGCGATTTCAGTGGCTAAAATAGCCTTGAATTTCTTGTTTAAGATGTCGAAAGCTAAGGCTTTCGGTAGCTAAGAAGCACTTTTGGAGAAGCACTTAACCACCGAAACCTATGTTTTGACCTTTTTTGGAAAATAAAAAAACTAAAAATAATTTTTATAAAACTTTATTACAAACATAAATCTCTCAAAAATGAACCTTAAAATTTTTAGAAAAGAATTTTCATGAGTTCTTATAACCGAAATGAATGAAACTGACTGTGTTATGTTTAGGAGATAACATCTAGCTCCTTCTGGGGATGAAAACCTCCCTGTGAGGTTTCAAGAACTTTACTGAATCAATATACTTCCTATCGCCTAAGACTCTAGACTTACTTGACTCAGTAGCCTTCCTATCACCTAAGACTCAAAACTGACTGGACTTGGTATTCCATTGGGCATGGAGTTATTTTGACACAAAACTGAAAAAAAAAAAATCTTAAAGTCAATATTTACCATAGAGTAAGGCTTGAGAAAACCTTATGCAAACTAAGGTTTGAGAAAATGCCCATTGAATGGGCCACCTGTGAGTTCTTCGCCTTCCATATTCTCGAGAACAAAGGTGTTGTTCTATTGTACCTGTGTAATAACGAATGGACTTGTCCACAAAGCATCAAAATTTTAATGTTTACCTTCCTCTTATCTTGCTACATCCCACTTAAGCACCAGGTCCCCTATTTTGAAGATGACTATCTTCACCTTCTTGTCAAAAGTCTCTTTCATCCTTCTCTAATGCAATTTTGTTTTTTCCAAAAGTTGTTCCCTGACTTGCTGCAACTCCACTAGATGAAGAATCCTTCTGGTAAGATCATTTGGCTCAGAATCTACCTCTTGAAGAAATTTGGCTACGGGTAATGCAAGTTATATGGGAAAAACAACTTCAATGCCAAATACCATATTGAAAAGAGATGTGCCAATTGATTTCTTATTGGTCACTCTGTCTGCCCACAAAGCAAATTTCAATTTTGAATCCCAGCCCCTTGTATTTTGCTCCAACAACTTTTTAATATTTTTTACCAGACTTTT
Source organism: Picea glauca (assembly GCA_000966675.3). Taxonomy (NCBI): domain Eukaryota; kingdom Viridiplantae; phylum Streptophyta; class Pinopsida; order Pinales; family Pinaceae; genus Picea; species Picea glauca. The sequence continues at coordinate 332,494 of JZKD02S2095626.1, forward strand.
ATTTGATGACTCGGCAAGGCCATTGCCTTGTGGATAATAAGATGTAGAATGTACTAATTGAATCCCCATGTCTTCGCATAACTTGACCAAATCTTTATCATTGAATGCAATAACATTTTCTGTGACTAATCATTTTGGGCAGCCAAATATGGAAAATATGTGATCATATAGGAAATTTATGATTACAGTGTGATTGGCATTCCTGGTAGGAATAGCTTCAATCCACTTGGTGAAGTAGTCAGTGGAAACTAGAATCCATCTATGTTGACTGCTGGAAGGTGGATGAATTTCCCCTATGAAATCCAAACCCCATTGCTGGAAAGGGCCTATGACCATAACAGGTTTGAGGGTAAGAGATTTCAATTTCTTCTTATATGAAAACCTATGGCATTTATCACATGTCTTTACAAAAGCACATACATCAGAAAATAAAAAAGGCCAATAGTAACCATCTCTCAAAGTTTTATGAGTAGTGGTTTTCCAGTAATGGTGTCCTCCACATTCACCACTATGAAATTTTGTTATTGTTTGGATAGATTCCTCTTTGTTAATGCTTCTCAAGAGTACTCCTGATGGATATTTCGAGAAAAACATATTATCTTTTATCCAGAATTTAATGGCCTTAAGTTTCAAAGCTCTCGCTTGTGTCTTGCTCATGTCTGATGGAGCTATTAAATTTTGCAAAAAATATATTATAGGACTATACCATTCACAATTTGTCAAATGAGAGAATACCTACAAATCATGGTTGAGTTTTTCTAATGAGTTTTGGGGTTGCTCACCTTCTGCATTTATCCCAACCAAATTCATGGTTGTATGAAAAAACTATGATATCATCAAGATAAATCAGAAAAAATATGTCTTTCTCTCCCACAAATGCAATATCCATTGCCCTCTCAAATGTCTCTCTCGCATTCATCAGTCTGAATGGTATCTTTTCTCACATAAATGTACACCATGGTGTAGTAAATGTTGTTTTTTCCCTATCATCTGGATAGACTTCAATTTGATTATACCCTGAGAATCCATCGATGAATGACATGACAGTTTCTCCAGAAACTTTTTGCAGAATATGTTCCATCTTAGGCAGTGGGTAATTATCCTTTCTAAAGTATTTATTCAAATTCCTAAAGTCTACACAGAGTCTAATATCACCATTTTTCTTTCTTATAGGAACAAGGTTTGCAATCCAGTCAAAGTATCTGAGAGGGATGATGATCTTGGATTCCAACATTTTTTTTATTTCTTTCTCCATAATGGGCAACAACATGGGACTGAATGATCGGAGTTTCTGCCGGAATGGTTTTGTGTCTTTCTTCAGAGGAATTTTATGTTGCATGATTTCTTTATTGTATGTTTTCAAATCCTCATACTTCCATGCAAATATATCAGCAAAGTATTTTAACAATTCACCATAATCATCCTTTTGTTTATCAGTTAGATGAGATGCCAAATTTACAAACTTAGGATTTTGTTAACTTGCTACATTGAACTGAGAAACATCTGATTCTTCTTCTTTCTTTTCTAACTTGATAGCAACATCATTGTGATCAAAACGTTTTTCTAAAGGGACCAAACCTTTAGCAATTCTGTTGGTGGACAATTGAACAATTTCATGTGCTCCAATCTTACTTTTGAACTTAGGTTTCTCTGTTTTTTCATCATGTCCATTTTCCAAATCAATTTGTAAATCTGCAAAATCATAAATCACTTGAAGAAATATGGTCAACTCTACATCATCTTCAAAGACTTTCCAAATCTTCACATTATCAGGAAGAGAAGGCCTATACTTCACTTGGATTTAATAATTCAATTTAGGGGGGGTAGAGGAGGTATAAAATCACAGGCTGATATAGCTAATGAATCAACCAATTCATTCATAGCTCTAGGTACATATGAAATCTTGAAGTCTCTAAAGGTAAAAATCATTTTCAACACTTCATCTCTATAGGCTTTCAGCCTAACATGTTTTGCCTGGAAGGATTTGTTTACCTACTGAATTATTAAGTCTGCATCTCCAAATACCTGTAGTCTCTGAATCTTCATCTCTTTGGCTGCATTTAATCCTAGGAGAAGTGCCTCGTACTCTGCAATGTTGTTAGTCCACAGAAGTAGCAGAAGTACTTATGATACTTATGATACTTGTGATTATTAAGCATGCAGTTCAGTTCACAGAAGTACTTATGATACTTGTTTAATAATCACAAGTAAGATGGCAGTCACCATAAGACATTAAACATAGACAAACTCATACGCATAGAACATAGATGAAAAGAAAGTCTGACAATAACAATGAAGGAAGCTTGTAGGATGAATATATTTAAGAAAATGTTTTTATCAAAATAGCAGAATAGTTTTGAACTCAAAATTGAACCTTTGGTTCCTCTAATATTTTTGTCTTTATAGCCTTTACAAATAGTTTTCAGATCCTAGGATACTCGATCGAATTTGCCAAAAATAGAAAGTCAATAACTGGCCCAAGAAAATAGGCAAAGATCGTATAAAATAGGTCAATTCCAATTCTTGGGTGATCTTCATGTCCTTCAGACTCTTCTATAGGTGTAGTAAGCCTTCCGAGGCTGATGGATTTTCATGAGATATGAGAGAAGTCGAAAATGCCACCTGCGGACAATAAAATAGTTTTTCCCTGAAAATAGCTAACCAATCTGACATTTCCACCTTGTAGACCATCTCCAAAATAATACTTATGATACTTGCAGAGTATGAGGAAGTGAATACTTATGATACTTGCTTAATAATCATAGGTAAGATGACAGTCACCATAAGACATTAAACAGAGACAAACTCATAAGCATAGAACATAGATGAAAAGAAAGTCTGACAATAACAATGAAGGAAGCTTGCAGGCTGAATATATTTAAGAAAATGTATGTATCACAATAGAAATATAGATTTGAACTCAAAATTGAACCCTTGGTTGCTCTAATATTTTTGGCTTTATAGCCTTTACAAATAGTTTCCAGATCCTAGGATACTGGATCCAATTTGCCAAAAATAGAAAGTCAATAATTGGCCCAAGAAAATAGGCAAAGATCCTATAAAATACGTCAATTCCTATTCTTGGGTGATCTTCATGTCCTTCAAACTCTTCGACAGGTGTAGTAAGCCTTCCGAGGCTGAGGGATTTTCATGAGATATGAGAGAAGTCGAAAATGCCACCTGCTGACAATAAAACAGTTTTTCCCTGAAAATAGCTAACCAATCTGACCTTTCCGCCTTGTAGAGAATCTCCAAAACCAAAATAGACTCTTGATAATGATGTATTTAATTATTATCTATCGACTGGAACTATTCTTGAGGCTTTTGGACAAGGAAAACCTAGATCTGTGCAAAAATACTAACTTTCTGCCCTGTCAGTGCTTTTGGTAGTTAGAATAGACAAAAACAGGACCAATTAGCGACCGAAAGCTCTGCTTTCGGTGGCTAATGAACAATTGAAATGTTCACCTAAGCCACTGAAAGTTCTGTCGTAGTGAAATTTATCAAAATTTCAAAATACCTTTTGTCTTAGGTCCAAAATGCCTTAGGGATGATCTTCTAAGGTCTCTGGACCTTGCTCAACTTCTAGAATGACTATAGGATTGGTGGTTGCCTCTGGTTCATTGCACTGAACGACTACCTCTGTTAGGGTTTCAAGAGTAGCATGTGTTTGAGATTGGGGTTTTGAAGACATAACTTGCAACCTTAAATCCCTGACCTTTTTCTTCAAGTCCCTAGCTACTCTCCATAAGTTGTTATAATCTTTTACAATCTTATCCTTCTTTTTCTTTTTCTTTATGCTTTCATGTGCTAATATTTCTAAGGATGAGTTGCTTTCTGCAAAATTCTTTGACAAGGTTTCATATCTAGTTTTAATTACCCTTTCTAGCACTTCTTGTTGATCCAACGACTTTTTACTTTTCCTGATTTCCTTTGATTTACTCTGCTTCACTTTTTTTCTAGATGAGGCATCTGCAACTTGTAGTTCTTGTTCTTCTTTGGGTGTAGGTGATGAAATCTCTTCATACCTTGTTGTGAATGCATTTACATAAACTAAATCTTCATGCCCTATTTCAACCTGGTTCTCTTCATGCTCTATTTCAACCTAGCGCTCTTCCTCCTCCGAGTCTGTCTAGGGAAGATTAAGAATTCTCTTATTCACTGGAGGTTCTTCGGCCCTCTCTATTTCACTGCTGAAGTTTAGTTTCTTCTTATTTTTTTTAGGATTATAAGAAGGAGAGGGATGATTAACTGGAACTGGAGAGATGGCTCTCCTCCTCCTCTTTCCACTTCATGGAGTAGAAGACTTATTGGAAGAAGGACTCTTCTTATCCTCTGGTTGTACATGAGTCTGAAAATCATTCCAAAATAAGAAGTAATTCCAATGTTTGCTTCTTCTCTGCAACAGCTCATAAACCAAGAGTTTAATCAAGCCATGGTGGGATAACCTGTCTGCAACCTTATTGGGCTTAGCCTTGACCTGATGAGCCATCTTAGTTAAGATTCTGTGGAGATAATAAGGTAGATTGAGTGGGTTTCTACCAGTCAAATGGTTCATGAGTTTGAAATGGTAAATCATCACCCTATTGTATCTACCTTCATAAGTTATATAAACAAGAATGGATTTTAATAACTGTTTCTATTTCTCTTCAAGGAAAGACATATGAATGTCTTTATTCCATACCAAACACTTGTGTTCTAGTTTCAATTAGGACCTAAATTCAACATTCGTTGTGACAGTGGTTTTGAACAAGTTTTCTCCAGTCTTGGGAAGCTATGTCACCTCAGCTATGAGGGCTTCATCCACATGGAATTCATCTTGACCGATGACTTCTTTTCTTCCATCGAAAGTCAGGGAAAAAGCTTTTTCTACCTACTGGTGAGAGCTCTGTAATTTTTGACAAAAAATGTAGCAGCCTGCGTCCCTGAAAAGTTGGCATACCTCCGGGTGTGATTCCAAGTAACTAATATCATCTACCTCCTTCCTCAGTGTTAGTCCTCCTTTCTTCATCTATCGCAATGTTCCTATACACCTGCAATTGGAAAATCGGGTTTGGGGGAAAATTACATAGCGTAGACTTAGGAGGGTTTGGCTTAGTTGTGACAGGGACGAGAAGTATGAGGCATGCATTAGATTGTGGCGTTGATTACAAGGGATGTGAAAGAGCAGCTTAAGATTTGAAACAATCAGTTGGTGACTATAATGATGGGAAGTATGTAACGATGTGATTTGATGAAACAACAATTTGAAAATATTCGATATATCATGCAGAGATCAACTCCAAGTCTCTAAACGGTTTTCCTCATGTCTTTTTGGCGGCCAATTACAGTTATAAAACTTCAATCCTGGCGGTTTAGGTGTGTGAAAGGATGAGCTGACTCCTCCCATGCTCCTGCAATTTCGGTGGCTAAAATAGCCCTGAATTTCTTGTTTAAGTTGCCGAAAGCTAAGGCTTTTGGTAGATAAGAAGCACTTTTGGAGAATCACCTAACCACCGAAACTTGTGTTTTGACCTTTTTTGAAAAATAAAAAACTGAAGCTAATTTTTTTAAAACTTTATTACAAACATAAAGCTCTAAAAAATGAAGCTTAAAATTTTTAGAAAAGCATTTTCATGAGTTCTTATCACGTAAATGAATGAAACTGACTATATTATTTTTAGGAGATAACATCTGGCTCCTTCTGAGGATGAAAACCTCCCTGTGAGGTTTCAAGAACTTTACTGACTCAGTAGCCTTCCTATCACCTAAGACTCAAAACTGACTTGACTCAGTAGCCTTCCTATCACCTAAGACTCAAAACTGACTTGACTCAGTAGCCTTCCTATCACCTAAGACTCAAAACTGGCTGGAATTAGTATTCCATTGGGCATGGAGTTATTTTAACACAAAAAATGAAAAATAAAAAGCTTAAAGTCAATATTTACAATAGAGTAAGGCTTGAGAAAACCTTATGCAAAATAAGGTTTGAGAAAACACCCATTGAATGGGCCACCTGTGACTTCTTTGCCTTCCAAATTATGGAGAACAAAGGTGTTGTTGAGTTGCACCTATGTAATAACGAATGGACCTATCCATAAAGCATCAAACTTTTCATGTTTACCTTTCTCTTGTTTCGCTGCATCCCGCTTAAGCACTAGGTCCCCTGTTTTGAAGATGACTATCTTCACCTTGTTGTCAAAAGTCTCTTTCATCCTTCTCCGACACAATTCTCTTTTTTCCAAAAGTTGTTCCCTAACTTGTTGTAACTCAACTAAATGAAGAATCTTTCTGGTAAGATCATTTGGCTTAGAATCTACCTCTTGAAGAAATTTGGCTATGGGTAATGCAAGTTGTATGGGAAAAACAACTTTAATGCCATATACCAGCTTGAAAGGAGATGTGATGATTGATTTCTTATTGGTCACTCTGTCTGCCCACAAAGCGAATTTCAATTTTGAATCCCAGCCCCTTGTATTCTACTCCAACAACTTTTTAATAATTTTTACCAGACTTTTATTTGATGACTCGGCAAGGCCATTGTTAGGGTCCTAACCCACACATAGGTAGATCAATATATTTGGATGTAATAAAGGTCAATATTAATAAGGCCTTTCAATAAAATAGAATAACGCAGATGTAAGAAGACCTAATAGAAGCTTCCACTTCTAGAAGGATCTTCCTTTAGATGCTTCTCTTGATAGACATATTTAGCATAAATAAGGGTTGAGGGTATGAAAACCCTAGCTTGGAGATTATTGTAACAGAGCGTTGCTTGACTGGAGTTTTCCCCCTCAAAGAGGCTTGTGAACATTGCTTTCTGAATCAAAGTGTTATTTTTGTTGTTGTTCTTATATCATTTATGTGTTATTGTGGAGATTATGTTGGTTATATTACTGTTATTCTACCATATCTAGCATTTTATTTCTGTTCTGCGTATTTATTATATTAGGTATCTTGCAAGTGGTATCAGAGCACTTTCCTTGGCAAAAATTGTGGGAATTTTTTTTCCAGGGTAGAAACGTATTCCGACGTCTTTAAGCCACAAAGATATGTTGTTACGCGCATAAACCTACGGTTGAGGGATTCATACACGTAGAAAACACAAGTGGTTCTTAAGTGCACATCTGTTGGCCACCCTTGTAACCCCTGTTGGTACCCCTTCGAGTGGTAGCGCATCCGACATCACCTATGTACGGATTGGCCTAGATTTCCTGAAGCCCTCTCTAGATAAACCTATCGGCCACCGGACTTCTATAGTGTCACCGAGAACAACACTCAAGAAGATACTCTCTAGTACCTGGGTAGTTGGGTAGTACGGCTAAGGGTACGATCTATCCTCCTTAGTTAGTTCCCTGAGATATTGGGCCAAGTACTACTGTTGGACCCCACACATATATTAGAGAGCTATAGCATAGGGAAAACCCTTGTCTGTAGAACCCTTGAATACCTAACCCTTGGGGGACAGAAACATAAACAAATTAAAACCGACCAGATCTATTACCATGCAACTGTGTTTGGGTTGCCAAGTAAATACACATTTATTTCTGGTTAAGCATTTGGGGATTTCATCACTGCAGTATTCTTCAGACCGAAGTATAAC
>JZKD02S2095626.1:396251-411321 GCA_000966675.3 Picea glauca
GCATTTTTTGATCTTAAATTATGAAAAAATTTCCCCCTCATGGTCGGGGGGGGGGGGCATGAATCGTGCATTGGTGTTCAGTACCTTTTTCTCATTTCTTGAGAATCTTGATATTGATGAGTTTGATATATTTTGATACATCGTCCATATGGGAATGATAAATGTTTTCTCCTTCTCATAGCATAGCTTTCATCGAAATGAAAAGATTGCATCTTCATATATTTGCATAATTTTCGAGTCGGTCAAAAGACCATATTGTCCACGCCATATTCCTTTTGAGTAACAATAGCCATAAAATAAAGCGCTTATAAAAATTGATTAGACATTTTTATCTTTTCTGGTAGAAAACCTACATTAGATTAGTTATAGGGCTATGGAATAGGTGTGAAAGATAACTTTCCAAAGTTGCAAACAAACATAGAATCTTGAGTTAGGGAGAGGTTAAATCCACTTATTACATTTTGTCTTGGGAAGGCCTTCTAACACAAGGGTCAATCACAAGGTCGCATTGAGACTGGCAGAGTTACTCACCCTGCTTTGTTGGTCTCGGTGTAGAGATTGCACGTATTACAGGGATCACTTGAAGGTATACCCACAATGATGAGTGGAAGCCTCTCAAGTTGATTTCGGGCTAGATAACCTGTCTTTGTGTGTGGATCGGACTGTCGACTATCCCCCTAGGCTTTATTGTTGTTGGTGGTAACCTTAGCGGCCTATCTTCTTAGGGTCTTACACAAGGTGACTATGAAGGGGCAAGTCTTCGTGGTACCTAGAATCGACGTTGGCCAAACTCACTCGGGCTCCTTGGAGGGTATACCCATGATTATGTGTGGGAGCTTGCACTAAGGTGTAAGTCCGTTAAGTAGGTCATCAACGTAACTTTTCCACTTGCTCAATCTCATCCCCTTCTTACATTGTTCCTGCGACGTTGGATTTCATCACCAACTAGTGCATTCATTGTAAGAAGGTTTTGTTTGCTTGCTTGCTTACTAGATTTTTAGTGTGTGCTGTTTGTTTTCCCTAGAGGACTCTAGGTTGGATTTATTTAATGGCGTCAGTTCCTGGAATGACTAATGAAGGAACCCATGCTCTAGGGGAACGTTTTGTTTTTCCTTTTTATGGAAACATTGGTCCTCCTCATATCGGTACTTTGAGCCTTCTAGGTCTCACTATTGGATTACCGGTATGGTTGTTTTCCACTTAGGTAATCCCGAATGCAGTTAGTGCTTCAACCACAAGCACTTCCCCCCACGAGCATCATCCTCATTTTGATCCTTCACCTTCTTCACCAATAAGGTCTTCTTCACCTTCTTCACTTGCAAGGTCACCTTCCGTTTCATCTTCTTCGTTGAGTGAAAGTTCTGAAGCTAGTAACCCGGTGAATAAGAAGAAGAAAAAAAGGAAGATTAAGAAGAAGAAGATAAACAAGGGTCAAATATTCCAACCACTGTCAAACATGTTGGAAAACAACCAGTTACTGTTAATCATGCTAGGAGTGTTGATGATGTCAAGATCACCCAAACATCCCGTAAGCCCAAGTACCCTTGGAGGCTTTGTAAGGGTAACCATCTTCTTAAGGATTTCCCAGGTCTATCCAAAGTTATAGAAGCGTGGTCTACACATCCTCGCCAACACATGTCATTAGCCTCTGAGAAACATGCTGATGACTTCTCGTCAACTAGTCAAGATACCGTTGAGAAGAAGAAAAGTAGAGCCAAGTTCCTGTGTATGTTATGCAAAGGGAATCATCTCACTCACCTTTTCCCTTGTATGGACAAATCCTTGAAATTACTGGAAGACATGACTGTTTCACAGCCTCAACTTCCAGCTGCTTATCACAAGATTACTCTTGACCCCCCTATAGTTGATGGAATGATCACTCTGGTCCCTTCACTAATCAAACCGGTTGATCATGTCATCAATCTGGTCACGTCCTTAGTTGAACCAGTTGACAAAGTGGTTGATCCAATACCATCCTTGGTCAATCCCACTCTCCCCTTAGAGAGTGAAGCTAAAGCGTTCGATCTGATCCCATCCTCAGTTGATCTCCATCTCCCGTTAGAGAGTGTCACCCAAGTGGTCGATCCATTTCCATCTATCGACCCCATTCTCCCCTTGGCGAATGTAACCCAAGTGGTCGATCTGATCTCATCATCGGTCGATCTTACTCTCTCACTAGAGATTAAACCCGATACTACCCACATTTTTCTCATTGATATAGAATCTCCTGTGCCGAGGGGTATTCCTCCTTCTTCTGTAGGACCCCCTCCAAGTAACGAGACCATCCATTTTGATTGGGGTGTGCTAATTGGACCTCGTCTTCCTTCTCACATTCCTTTCCAGATTACAGTACATGTTTGTGGTCGAGACATTCCTCGAACATTGATAGATAAAGGTTCGTCTATTAGTATTTTGTCCTCTATTGCTTGGCAAGCTTTGGGTTATCCTCCACTTGCGCCAGTTACACAGAATTTCTTATCTTTTAATAGAAGAACTAATCAACCTTTACGGACCCTTCCTCAGTTTCCTGTAACTTTGGGAGGGAAAACTATCTTTATTGACGTTACGGTAGTCCAAGACCCCTTGGATTTTGCTTTACTCCTTGGGAAAGATTATGTCTATGCCCTAAAAGCTATTGTGTCTACTCTTTTTCATGTGATATCTTTCCCTCACGATGGACAGGTTGTGACTGTTGATCAACTTTCATTCATTGAACCCGCCTGGATTGCCTCCCTGAATGGTTCTTATATGCAGACCGGTATCACTCCTGCCACAGGTCAATTATGTGGCATTGTCGCCCATGGCTTCAACTTCTGATGACTTAGCTCTAGTAGTTGAAATGGTGATCTCTTTGATAGGGTTGTTAGAGCCTGATCTCTTTACTCATTTCGCGACCCTCGACATGGTGTCCTTCTAGAGTGTGTTTCTACCATCAAATGAATACCTCTTGGAAGCCATGACCGAGTTTTGTCCCTTGACATGGTGTCATTCCGGATCATTTTCCTCTTGGAATCCATGATCAATGAGAGAACTTCCAAGGATAGTTTTTGTGACTTTGAGGCAACCTCGTTAAAAAATGAAACATAGGTCTTTGATCATTGTTTTTTGATTTCAAGCTTGTTAAAAAATGAACCACTTACGAGGATATTTTTTTTCGTCTCTGTGGCAACCTCGTTAAAAAATGAAACAGAGGTTACGAGCATAATTCTTGTTTCTATGTCAAGCTCGTTAAAAAATGAAATGGTTTTCCCACTCTCTATTTGAGTCAAGTACCTCATCTAGTATTTGAAGCTTCATTTCATTCTCCTTTGTAGTTAGATGAAACGAAGCTTGGGGGGCATTTGCTTACAGCCTCTAGACTTCATGCTGAAGTTTAAGCCACTAGCTTCTTAAGCTGGGGGCTAAGTACTAACCATGCGTTGGGAAGTTGCAAGCATAGTTTTCTATCGTTCAATCTTGTGTAAAAATGAAACCACCTACCTCAAGCATAGTTTCCTCTGGTTCAAGCTTTTCTAAAGATGAAACCATGTCCAAGCATAGTTTCGTTTAGTTTTTAATCTTGTGTAAAAATTAAAATCTATTCCAAGCATAGTTTTGTTTTGTTTTAAAGCTTGCGTAAGAATGAAAACAATACTGAGCTTAGTCTTTGTTCTTTTTCGTGCTCATAAATACATGAGAATGAAACCGAGTATACTTTTATCACTTTTTCGGACTCATAAAGGTTATACGAAAAAGGAACCCCCTAGAGTTCCCTTTAAGCTCTTTTCAGACTCTCTAAACATGAAAATATTGCTGAGCGATCTTGTTATTTTCACGCTCGTTAAAGTATTTGAAGAAAACATATGTTGAGCGACAGTTTATCTCTTTTTTCGGTCTCATCAGACTAATTTACAAAAAAGGAAATGGGAGAGTTCTCTTTAAGTGTTTTTCATACTCTCAAAACATGAAAACCCCCGAGTTTTCTTTCTTTGGACTCATAAAACAAACATTGAGAGGCCCATATGGGACCGAACCACTCCTTCTTAGGGTTCATTAGACATACTCCAAGGGACTCATCTGAAGGATGAGCTTACATTACAAGCATATGTTATCCTTCTCAAGATTGCGTAAAAATAAAGAGGTACTCACCATAAATGGTGGGGGGAAAAATTGGGAAAGAATTGTGTCTAAACCTGTATTTCATGAAAGAGTCACTTTTGAACATGACACCCTTTCACTCGCCTTGTGTCTAGGTTGGAAAATCCACTTGTCTCCTGATCATACTCCTATAAGATTACAAATTGGTCTGTGATCCTTGTTGTTGAGTCAGTATTTCCTAGACAGTTGTCGTGTCATCAATATGTTCAAAAGATAAGTTCAACCCAGAAAGCCTTCTATTACGTCGGCCATTTCTATAGTCCTTAAGCCTTCTATTGCATCGACCATCCCCGAGTCAGTCTTGAATCACTTGTTACTCTGATCTACATCAAATCTTGTTACTTGTTTCATGTCATTGATGTGGGATACATTAAGGCCCTCCTATGATGAGTCTTTTCCTGTCGACTTCAACTCATTATCCAGGAATTAGACTTAGAAACTAATTTGTACCTTGGAACTTGCATGCCTCAATGGCAGGTTTCCTCTCTTTCGACAGTGGGTTTTCATTATTGACCCCTGATCGGGAGATTCCACCGAGTGTTCGACTTCAGCTCATTAATTCACATTCATTGGATTGTACTACTGTACCTTGGGAGTCATTGACATTAATGGTGATTTCCCTCGTGATTTTTAACAATATACACTAATGACCGGTAATCAAGTGGTTTCTACCATGTTCGAATTCAACACATGTATTCAGATGGTTAGATTCGTACTATAAAGTGGGGGAGATGAAGAACCTGAATCTTTTCTCACAGATTCACGTTGCGTTGGAGTATATTCAGTGTACTATTGCATAGATCCACATTGTACGTCTGGTGGCTATGTTCAAATTTGAGTCTTTAACACATATATCCATAGTGTATTTTTGGTGGCTATGTTCAGATTTGAGTCATATTGGCATGGATTCAAAGTGTATGTTTGGTGGCCATGACCTGTCTTACTTGACATGGATCTTCGCATGTCGGCATTTATGCTTTGATTCATTTATATTCTGAGTATGGGAATGCCTACCTCAATGATGATATATTATTGTACTGTATTTCCTTGTTTGTTGGCAGGTTTCTGACCGATTGTTCCTTGTTCCCTACACACACTCGACAAAGTATTTCAGCTATCACTCTGTTCTAACTTCATACTTTGGGGGGCTCTCTGTTACACATTATTTCCGTCATCCCTATGACTGTTAATGATGTAAACCTATCTATAGTCTTTAGAGGGGTCAGTGGCCTGATTTCCTGAAGAAGGAAGGGAGAAGAACTTTTCCTGAGAAAAGAATTTGCATTTTCCTGTGTAAAAACCCTATAAAAAGGAAGTTCGCAGGTTGCCTATGTATTAGGGTGCGAGAATTCTTGATTCTCGTATGTTTCCCACACTTAGGGTGCAAACTATTCGTAGGCTTCTCTATAGGCAGGGTGCGAGAATTCTTACACGTGGGAAAAATGAGCATTTTCTCTCGAATCTTCTAGAAGGATAAACTTCCATGGTGAGGTGGCATCTGAATGGTTTGGATCTTACTCACTTTCATGATTTAGTGGGATCATCCTAACCTCCTCACCTTATCCTCTTCAACTTATAAAAGGAGAGGAGCTCTCATGGAGAAAGTTAGCTTTAGCTAATTTGGACCTTAGAGATTTTGGGATTGGCTAAGTTGGATTTGGCTTGGAATTATTAGCTTGGTTAGAGGGGTTTTGAGTTTTGCCTTTGTCAAGATAGATTGTGAATACTATCAGATCTGTGCTCTCAGAATTATTGGAGTGAAAGTGTGTGGGGAACGAAGGACAGTTGGAAGGGACCTTACGACATCAAGGCCATGGTTGTAATCTCTCTTTCACATTTAATAAGATACAATAATATGATTCTTTCCTATAAAGCTTTTTGTGTTTTATTGTATGATTCCTTGATCACATACATAGGTTTATATTGAGTTTATGTTATTGCTATCACTTTGGTTGGTTGCGTCTTTTTGCAAGTTCATCATTGTATGAGCGTTGGAACGGAGCTAGGATGGCGATGGTGAGAGGAAGTGACATTTAAACGGTATGTCACTCATCCCTCTTTAGTTATTAAATTCAATATCTAAAACTTAAGGAAAGCATCATGTTTTGGTGTGTTTTGTTCTAGATCTAGGTGCATCTAGGGAGATCACTTAGTGTCCACACCTACTGATTAGTCCGATAACAGTACAATCTTGAATTTTCAACACCCAAGAGAAAGAAAGCTCTCATACTCGCTGAACTTGTCATGGCCTTTCCCTATGATATTACCAGTGCCCCTGTCAATACTGACTTCCCTGACGAACATCTCTTTTACATCACTTCAGATGATCCTTGGTACGACGACCTCCTCGTCTACCTCTGAACCCAAAAGTTCGTCAACCACCTCTCACAAGATGATCATCGTCATATTCACCACCAGGCCCCCCACTATCTCCTCATCAAAGATATCTTATATCAGCGAGGGTTGACACCATACTTTGTCGATGCTTGACTATTGACGAGGCTGATAGAGTCTTGAATGACTGCCATAGCGGTGCATGTTAGGGCCATCTTTCGGGAATGTCCACTGCTCAGAAAATCATCCAATCTGGTTATTTTTGGCCTACATTATTTCACGACTGCATCCATGTCATGAAGCAATGCGAGAAATGTCAGCTTTACGCCAACAAAGCACGAGCACCACCTGCTCTTCTTCACCCAATCATTACTGCCGGCCCATTTTGGTAATGTGGCATTGACTTCATGATTTGTAATCCCCCATCCAACAATGGACACAAATACGTTGTTGTCGCAGTTGATTACTTCACAAAATGGGTTGAAGCTATGCCCACCTTCAACAACACCGCTAACATTGCAACGCGTTTTTTTTTAATCACGTCATATCCCACTTTGGAGTACCACTCCAACTAGTTTCTGATCATGGAAAACACTTCGAGAATGAGATTTTCGTCGAACTCTCATATCGGTTAGGATTCTCCCATGAATTTGCCTCACCATATTACCCTCAGTCTAATGGACAAGTCAAAGTAGTTAACAAGATCCTCAAGACTATGTTACAGCGCATGGTTAATAAACATAAGACCAATTGGCATCATATGTTATTTTTCATACTATGGGCTTACCGTACAGGTGTGAAAATGACCACTGGTTTCACACCATTTCATCTAGTCCATGGGGTAAAGGCCACTCTTCCCATCGAGTGCGAAATTTCCACCTTATGCACCGCAATTGAGCTATTACATGACATTGCTCCAATGGAGTAGCGCTTGTTGAACTTAGAGTCCCTGGATGAAGATCGTCAATCTTCATTACATAACAATGAAGTAGCCAAAAAGTGGTCAAAGTCCACCTTTGATCGCCATGTCAACCTTCGCTCATTTCACAAAGGAGACCTCGTCCTTGCTTACGATATCGCTCATGATACCCTTGGTCATGGAAAATTCAAGTCACTATGGCATGGCCCCTACATTATCCAACATTGCCTCACCAAAGGCGCATACATCCTAGCCTCTCCTGAAGGCCTCTCTCTCAAAGAACCCGTCAACAGGTTATACTTAAAGAAATTTTATGCCTAAGCATAGCCATTCTACTTTAGGTTATTTCTTTTATAGTGTTTTTAATTTTTTTTCCACCCCTCACGTCTAAACTATTATTTGTGATATTGACAGATGCTTCCTCCACTGACCTACCACATCGGTTACACCGACAACGCTAGCCATTGGACACAAAATCTCGCTTCGGCAGCTTGGGCCCTCTATACCCCCTCACATGAAATGATTCACTCTAACGGCATATGTCTGGGTTCAACAACCAACAACCAAGCCAAATACACCGCTGTCATTGGCCTCCTCACCGATGCCCAACATCACTGTATTTGTTGCCTTAGCATCTTTCTCGACTCTCAACTAGTTGTCCTCTAGCTCAACAATGTGTACCGCGTCCATGATCCTTGCCTCTTTCGCCAATACCTGCAAGTTATACTTTTACCTCGACATTTTGATTTCATTACATTTACGCATATTCCAAGACAATTGAATCAAATTACAAATAACTTAGCTAACATGGTGTTAGATAGGCATATATCACATCAGGATACCTCTACACATACATAAAACTATCAAAAACCTGTCACAACATATATAGATTAGACATCATCAAGACATTAAACAACACATGTAAACACCACATAGACTCCCAAAATGTATACTCATATATATATAAATCAGTCCATAGTGCCATAAAAATGTTTACATACAAATATACAAACATCCGCAGGCTAGTGAAGCACCTCGGTACAAAATTGGTGCCACTACACCAAAATGGGCTCACCAGCCTATATACAAAATACAAAACTAGATAGAGTGACACTCATGGTGACTCTAGAGCACCACCTCCTACTCCTCCCTCAGGTGGTGGTCCCCCACCCAATACTGGTCCCTCCGGACCAGGAGGTAACCGTCTGATCATAGCAGCACCAGCTACTGCTGCTCACCGCACCACGGCCCGCCACGGTGGTGGAACTCCCACACACTGCTCTAGGATGCCCACATTTTGGATGCGTGACCACATGCCCTCAGGCACACCCTGTAGCACTGTTTCCAAGTGTTAGGACCCTATAATGTACCTTTTTTCTCATACTTTTTGCTATCATTATATCCTTTTCCCACTCATATTTAAGCCTACATTATCACCTTAATTTATTTTTCCAAAGGTATATAACGTTTCTTCTCTTTGCTATATGTTTAATTTGTTTGACATATAATATTACGTTACTCTCATACTTATCCATTAATCAGAAATATATAGTTGCTAAAACAGTTTGAAGACTGTAGTTAATATATCATTGTTGCTTGAAGACCATGTTGCTGAAACTGTCAAACAATATGCAAATCCCATTGTTAAAACAGTCCGTGATTTGCAATGCTGAAACAATATTTCACATACAACAATAACAAGAAAAGATAAGGAGTTGTTACACTGGTTGCAACAATTGTACCTTAAGCTAGCACCATTATAACCATCGTTGTTGCTTGAAGACCACATTACTGAAACAGTCAAACAATACGCAAATCCCGTTGCTGAAACAGTCAAACAGTACGCAAATAACGTTGCTGAAACAGTTCATGATTTGCGATGTTGAAACAATATTTCACATACAATAGTAACAAGAAAAGATAAATAAAGGAGCTGTTACACTGGCTGCAACAGCTATACCTCAATCTAGCACCATTACAACCACTGTAACAGGATTTTGCTATGGAAGATCAGAATATCCTATTCCAGCATAGAAGATTAGATCAGACTAAGAATAGGATTTGTATGTACACATGTAATTTTATGCTTAATTGTATTAAGAGGATTCTCCTCTTTAAATAGGGGAGAAATAAACATTAGATGTGAGATTACGAAAGGCTTATCTAGAAGGGAATTACAGAGAAGGAGCGTGTTCACTTTTACTATTGTAACTTGTCACATTTGACAGATGAATAAAAGATCATTCTGAGCATTTCTTCTTAGTTCCTCCCATTTCCGGGGAATCTTGTGAGAAGGAGAGGGCCCACCTTCTTCACAAGATTCACCCATTAGTTTATGTAGCATGTTAGTACTGTTTTTATTCATACCTTGTTAAAACTCTATTTTGCTGAAACTCTGTTTCAACTGATTATTACATCGTTTTCATACAATTCATTCCTAGGTTATTGTTGATCATTTTGATTGGTGATTCTGTTTGTAGAATGAGTTTATGAAAGTGTGATAGTCAGAGACAGGTGCAGAAGAGTCCTACTTGGGGAATAGGGTCTTGTTCTCTGTTACAGAATAGTTAGTCTTCTTTGCAGTATGCTGAAAGGTTCATTTTTCCTAGGTTATTGTTTCTTAATGTAATCCAGGATTCTTCTGATAATTATTTTCCTTTGAATCTTAAACTCTGTAATAGATAGATTGCTTTTACTGTAATTCAAAGTAGAACTTCAGTCTATTCAAAGAAAGGTGTGATTAGTGTAACTTTTACTACAACTTTGGATTGCTTTTGAGATTGAGCATATACAGTGTGTGATTGCCTTTGAAATAAATAGATTTCCCTGGGTTGACAATTTATGTAACACTTGATTCTTTTAATTAATAAGCAATTATAGTGACCAACATTTTAGCACCATTGCCAGGGAAGGCAATTATAGATTTCAAAAGCATTTGTGTTTTTCTTTCAGAAGTACAGATTGCATGAGAGGACGCAGACCCCCCAAGGAAATTGACCGTACAGGTGGCGGGGGCAGAGGAAGAGTAGGAAGAAAGACTTTTATCAACAAGATTATATCAAAATATGAATCTGTTTTTCCTCAACGACCAAACTCTCAAAAACCAAAGCCTCAACCTTCCTTTCAAGTGAACTTTGAAACGAAGACAGTTGAAAAACTCGCAGACAACATTGAGGATCGAGCAAGTGTAGTAGGGGAACAAACAGAAGAAACCATGGATGGGTATAATGAAGAATTGCACCATGAAGAACAGGTAGGTCCTGAAGGAGAGGTAAACGATGAAAACTCTTTCTACCTTAGGATTTCCTATTGGTGATCTTCCTAGAGGAGTAGCCCCCATGAAGAATATTCCACTTTCAGATTTACCTAACTTTCAAGGTTTATCTTCTGAAGATCCCGATGAATTCCTTTTTGAGTTTGACATATTATGCAGAAGTTATGATTACATTTCCAATGCTAAAAAATTAAAGCTATTTCCAACAACATTAAATGGAAATTCATTAAGATGGTTCATGAGTCTTGGAGGTCATGTAATCACAACATGGGATCAGATAAAACAAAAATTTCTACACAAATATCAAGACTATTGCTGAACAAGAGAAAAAAGAGAGGAACTATTCAAGATGATACAGAAAGAGGATGAAAATCTGGAAGACTTTGTGGAAAGGCTACAGTATAATCTACAAAGATCCAGTCACCCGATGTAAATAAAGATATTCTTAAAACAATATTATTAAAAGGAGTAAGGGATGACTGTCTAGATATGTTGAATATTCTTGGAAAATGGGACATATCTAAAGAATCATATGATGAAATTGTTAACCTCTGTAAAAGATGTTCAAGAGGAGCTGCAAAGAATAGATCAAACACCAGGGATACCACATTTTCAAGAGTTCAAAAATCAGCCAGTGGAGGAGCAACAAGAGCTGAAATAGGTAATCTACTTGAGGATTTTAAAACTGAAATGTTAAGTTCTTTTTCTTCACAAATTAACACCTTGCAAATTAAAAAGAAACAAGCCGAAGCAGAAGCATCTTTGTCTATCTTTTGTTCCAAATGCAGAGAAAAGCACCCATGAAGGGAATGCCCATTGGACAAAAAACCAATTTGCACCATTTGTGATAAGGATCATGAAACTCAACAATGCCCTTCTTTACTAGGAATCAAAGCAACATTACAACCAACTAATGAAGAAGTTGAAGCTCTCTATCTATTGACACAGAGAAGACAATGGAAACCACGGGGACAAGGTATGAATCCTAATATGCCATTTACATCCTCTAATCGTTGGAATAATTATCCTTCTTTTAGTCAAGAAAATTACCCTCCCTTTAACCAAATGCAATACCCACCCTCCAATCAAATGAATTACCCACCCAAGCAACAAACAAACCTTCCCTTTGTAGACCCAACAATATGGACACCTTGGCCTTCACAACAACAACCTTACCTTAACCAATGGAATCCAAATTGGAGAGGTCAACAACCCCTGTTCCCAAATCAATTTCCTCAATTTTAATCACAATTTCAGCAACCACTCCCTTTACCATCAGGTGCTCCATCGAATAATCAAATGATGAGGCCCCAACTACCTGTACAACCTAACCCTAACCCCAATAATAAGGCTATGCAGTGCATTGATATTCAAAACCAGCCTATACTTTTTCTTTTTCCTGCACAATGTAATGATATTCATTTACATTCTGGGAAAATAGTAGAACCTATCATTTATGATGTTACCTCCTATGATTTTGATAAAGAAGAAATAAAAAAGAACGATTTACCTGAAGAGGTACAACCATCCTCAAACACTGTTACTGAAACATCAGAACCACCATTCCCTAAGCGTTTAGCTTTGACTAAAACTCATGAGCCACCTACTTTCAATCTTCTAGGGGAATTACAAAATCTCTATGTCAAAATTCCACTTCTACAAGCACTAAGAGATGTACCAATTTATGCCAGAACTATGCGAGACATTGATGTTAAGAAACCTGGTAGGAAAACTAAAGATCCCCTCACAGTTCATGTCATGTGTGATTTTTCTGCACTAATGTCGGGTAAAGCTCCTCTAGTTAAATATGGTGATCCCGACCATCCTACTGTCACAGTGCAAATTGAAAAAAAAATAATTCCTTGAGTTCTGGTAGACTTAGGCACTGCTATCAATATTATGACTCTTGAAACTTCACAACTGTTACAACTGAAGACTGAAATCAGAGATACCCCAACCATTCTAAAATTAGCTGATCGTTCTACAATCAAACCGGAAGGAGTTATTGAAGACCTAATCATCTCAGTTGAATCCTAGAATTATCTAGCTGACTTTGTGGTATTATAACCTAAGACAAAGTTGGGGGGTCATCCTCTAATTTTGGACAGGCCATGGCTAGCCACAACAGATGCCTTTATCAGCTGCAAATCTAGTTCAATGACAATTTCCAATGGATATGAGACCAAACAACTTACCCTCTACCCTTACACTACACCCTTGATTGATAATGACAATTTCTTATGGGTGGACTATGATGATCAAACTACTCAACCTATATTGACTATCAGACAAGCTGTAAGCCTTAAAGATGCCACTGAGGATGAATTAATTAACAATGTTATTTGTGAACCCTCCTTTGTGACTCCAGAAACACATAATCAATTAGCTTCACTTTTTGAGTCAGATACCCAAGAAAACCTTAACTCTGAAGACCTACCTCAAACATAAGCTACCATCTCTTCTAAAAGTATACCAGTAGAAATTGAACCTGGCAAAACATTGAATATAAACCCCAACTTAATAGTTGCTGAAACACAACAATTAATGAAGTTGCTTCTTGAACATAAGGAAGCATTCACATAGGACTATACAGATATGAAGGGAATCTCTCCTGAATTATGTACCCATCCTATCTATATCAAGGAAGATTATGGACCGATCTGTCAATATCAACGACGAATGAACCCTAATTTAAGAGAAATTCTTAAAGAGGAACTTAAAAAAATTCTTAATGCAGGGTTTATATATCCTATATCTGATAGTGAATGGGTTTCCCCATTGGTAATAGTTCCTAAGAAAAATGGGAAATGGAGAGTGTGTGTAGATTATAGATCCTTAAATAAAGCCACTCAAAAAGATCACTTTCTGTTACCATTCATTGATCATGTGTTAGATAGTTTGTTAGGGAAGAAATTCTTCTCTTTCTTAGATGGTTTTAGTGGGTATAACCAGATCAAAATTGCACCCCAAGACTAAGATAAGACCACTTTTACTAGCCCCTGAGGAACTTTTTCTTATAGAGTCATTGTATTTGGACTATGTAATGCACCAGCCACCTTTCAAAGAGCAGTTATAGGAATCTTTTCTGATATGATTAATAACTCTATGGAAATTTTTATGGATGATTTTACCCCTTATGGTGTCTCTTTTGAGGAAGCACTACAAAATCTTGAGAAAGTACTTAACCAACGTATACAAGCCAACCTCTCCTTAAGCACCGAAAAATGTCATATGACGATGAGTGAAGGAGTGATACTTGGACATTTTATTTCATCTCAAGGAATTCAGGTCGATCCATCCAAGATACAAGTCATTAAATACCTTCCTATTCCCAAAACCCAAACAGATGTGAGAAGTTTCTTAGGACATGCTGGATACTATAGAAGATTTATCAATTTTTTTTCCAAAATAGCTTCTCCTCTGTTTGTGTTACTTATGAAAAATGTTGAATTCAAGTGGACTAATCTTTGCTAGGAAGCATTTGATCCACTCAAACATCAGTTATCTACAACTCCTATACTAAGAGGACCTGATTGGGCACTTCCCTTTCATATATCCTCTGATGCTTCAGATACTACAATAGTAGCTATCTTGGGACAAGAAGAAAATCATCTCCCTTATGCTATCTACTTCATTAGCAAGAATATGAGTCCTGCTGAACTTAACTATACAATTGCCGAAAAGGAATTTTTAGCAGTTATCTATGCTATTAATAAATTTCAGCATTACATCACTGACTATTCTACTTTTGTCCATACTGATCACTGAGCTATTAAATATTTAATGAACAAATCTGTCACAAATGCTCGAGTCACCAGAAGGTTACTATTATTACAAGAATTTGATATTACAATTGTATATCGACAAGGAAAAGAAAATGTAGTTTCTGATTTTCTTTCTCGGTTAACACCTAATGATAATACTCTAGTAGATGATTCATTTCCTGATGAATATTTATTTGCAGTATCTGCTCACTCACCATGGTATGAAGACATCGCTAATTATTTGGTTGCAGGGAAGTTACCACCACACCTGTCCCACCGAGAGAAAAGAAAAATCATTCAACAAAGTGCTCGGTATAGATGGATAAGTGGGCGTCTTTTCTACACAAAACTTGATCAAGAAATCTGAAGATGCATTAAAGAAGATGAGGTTTATGATTTACTAAAAGCTTGTCATGATGGCCCTTGTGGAGGGAATTTTGTTGATAAAAGAACAACACATAAAATTCTCAGGATGGGTTATTATTGGCCCTCACTTTTTAAAGATGCAAAGAAATATGTTCGGGCCCGTGATAGCTGTCAAAGAATGGGTCAACCTAATCATAGAGATGAAATGCCATTAAACCCCCAGGTAGTACTCGAACCATTTGAAAGATGGGCCTTAGACTTTGTAGGACCCATTAA
>JZKD02S2095626.1:412765-424201 GCA_000966675.3 Picea glauca
TTACATTCCCTCATTTGCAAAACTTACTCTGTTCGGGTGTGGTTACTTGACTCTACGACTGTGCATTCTACTGAGCTGAATAACTATGGGAGGTCATGTTATACGATATGAACCTGCCACGACAACCCTGCTAGAATTGTATCCAGAATTCTACCAAATCTTTCAGCAGGCAGGTTGGCTGGGTTATTTTCAGAGGCTCCAGGGATTTGATCAACAACAGGTTCTTCAATTTGCTCATAATCTTCAACAAGACCATTCTATTGTTTAAGGGGTTCGGATTCCAGTCAAAAAGGATGATATAGCACAGATTTTGGGTCTTCTCGTCATTGGCATTCACTGGTTCAGCCGCAAACATATTATTCTTAATGTCCAATAGGATTTTCTCTTGCCAAGAGAACAAGTTGAGCCTAAAGCCCGAGGTGTTCGACTTAGCTCGTTGCTACCTCCTTGGCCGAAAGTTGCAGAGTTTGTCAAGCACTACCTTACCTGTGAAGTTCGATACCAGGTAGTTTACCAGTACGACTTTGTCTTGTTATCTCATTTACAACATGCTAGACTGGTGAATATTCCTTACTATCTGCTTGAATGTCTTAGAAATATGTCGCATTATTGTAAACAGGCTAAAAATCTCATCCTTTCCCTCACCCATCACCGTCTCATTCAATTACTCATCCAAAAGGGTTTTGTCCAACAAAACCCTCTCCTAAACAATCCACCCATAAACCCTCAGGAAGCTATTGAACATCCTGAAAATCCTCATGAAGAGAAACCACAAAACCTTCCTAACCCTCCAAAAATACCTATTAATCCGCCTATAGATCCAATTGATCCAATTAACCCTCCTACCATACCAAGTTCGTCCCACAATTTACTAGAATCATCTACTCCTATTGTTCATATCCTTAGTGATGATTCTAAAGCAGATAAACTTGATAACCCTCCCTGCTCCATCACTGAGGAAAAACCCACTCACAAAAGAAAGAAGCAAACTACTACTTTTCCTTCCTTTTTACCTAAAAAATGAACGAGGGCTTCAACAAAATAAGCCACTACTACCACTACCCTAAACCCCCAACCCATTTTGCTAAAAGACTATACACCTCCATCCTCCCAAATCCCTGAATTTTTACCTGTTCAACCCACGGGCACTGAAACACAAGAATCAGATGCCTAGGATGCTGCAACAGTAGCTATCACACAAGAACCAGCTACTCATTCAGTAGTTGTCACACAAAAACCAGATACTCATTCAGTAGCCGAAACACAAGAACTAGCTATAACTGTTACACAAGAGCCAACTACAGCTGAAATACAAGAACTAGCTACTGACTTCATTCCTGAAATACAAGAATCAGATGTCCAGGATGCTGCAACAATAGTTGTCACACAAGAACTAGCTACATATTCAGTAGCTACAACTGAAACACAAGAACTAGCTGCTGACTTTATTCCTGAAATTCAAGAATCACATGCCCAGGGTGTTGCAAAATTATTTTCTTTACATCAAGTAGCTGAAACACAAGAATCAGCTACTGATTTTGTAGCTTCTCCACAAGAACCAGCTACTGAGGTTGTGACCGTTACACAAAAACCAGTCACCCCTCTTGATACACCGATGACAGATCAACAGCCAGAACCAACAATGGCTTCTCTCTTACAAGAGAATGAGTTTCTAAGATCAAAACTGGAAGCTTACAAGCAAGAGCTGGTAATGGCAAAGGAAGCCTATGATAGGGAACTTAATTGTACACCTTAGCTCGCGTGGCGGCCATGGAAGAGAAAAACACAAAAGATGATCAGTATAGAGAGTATATGTGCAGCCACTGTGGGGATATTTATGATCAAGCAGGCTACAAAGTGGTTTAAATCCCAATGCCTAGAGATTCCCCTGCACCTATGACTTTTGAAGTTAAAAAAGAGGAACGCCCTACTGTTACACAAGAACTAGTAGGACCTTCAAAAATTCCAAAAAGCAAAGCTAATCTATAGTAACCCTGGCTTACAAAAAATGTTAAATCCGAAGCTCCTGTTTTCATTAGTAAAGCTGCTCAAACTTTGCCTATTGATGAATCTACCCCTCCTGGCAAGATCAATACCCCTACTTTTGTGGAACAAACCACTCAGACTCTACCTCAGCCTACCACTTGTGATGCTGAAACACAAACTCTGCCTATTGATGAATTTGCTCCTCTTGGCAAGATCAGTACCCCTACTTTTGTGGAACAAGCCACTCAGACTGTACCTCAGCCTACCACTTGTGATGTTGAAACACAAACTCAACCATGGAATGAGAAAGTAGTAATGAACAAATGGAAAAAGGAGTATGCTATTACACAAGAAAAAAGTTTGCAGGAGCACAGACTACTTTGGCTAAAACATATATTCAAACTGGGAAGCTTTGGAGTAAACATGAAAAGAATCTCGTGTCCATAAGAAGAAGAATGAGGAGTTAAAAAGCAAATTGCTCCTGATGTTCGATTTGGTACAAAAATTGTTGGCTGCTAGGAAACCATCCTCAAATTACTCTATTTTCCTTATAGAACGACTTGCATTCTTTAAGATAAAATCAACCAAAGAAGGAAGACCCTATGCAGTGTTCAAACCAGAAGAATTTTTTCAAAATTTTGCAGAAGCCTCTACTATTGATCAACATCTACTATGTGAGGTATATCTTCATAATGAAGCCATTCCTGAGAATAGACAGCTTAATCTTAATCCTCTTGTTGGTGATATCCAGATTCAGGCACTCACCTCCTTCCTTACCAACCAGATTACGTGGTAGAATGATTTTCTAGCTGCCAAGCATAATGAAGATAATCGTCTCCTCTGAATACGGCCAGAACCACAGAACGTTGCCACCTTTGTTGCAGAATATTATCAATTTTTTAAGAAACCAGGGATGACTCAATATATATGGCAACTACATGCAACGGTACTTCAGGATTGTCAACAGTTTATTAAATCCATAGAGACTGCTGCCCTAAAAGCAAATAACATGTTTTGGCAACAATCTTCTGAGAAAAGGCAGGAGCACAATCCCTTTAGTCCTACCAATCTTTAGACAACAATCTTCTGGGTACCTAGTTACATCAAATGTGTCCAGCAATGTGCTGAAAATTGGATAGGTTATCAGTTCCATTTTCCCATTCTGTGGATGCCAGCAGAGAAGTATCAAGTTCATCATAGGTTTCCCAAGAAGGTAGAAGTAGCATCCTGGCAAAGGCTACAACATGTTCAATGATTCAGAGCCCCAACAGACAGTACCTTCTACAACTACTACTTAAGTAATTTGCACTCCCAGAGTCAGTATCTAGATTCTGATTCAGATTGAAGTTGTCTGAGGACATGCAACCTTTTTAGTTGGGGAGGATGTTAGGACTCTATAATGTACCTTTTTTCTCATACTTTTTTCTATCATTACATCCTTTTCCCACTCATATTTAAGCCTACATTATCACCTTAATCTATTTTTCCAAAGGTATATAACGTTTCTTCTCTTTGCTATATGTTTAATTTGTTTTACATCTAATTTTACATTACTCTCATACTTAGCCATTAATCAAAAATATATAGTTGCTAAAACAGTTTGAAGATTGCAGTTAATATATCGTTGTTGCTTGAAGACCATGTTGCTGAAACAATCAAACAGTACGCAAATCCCATTGTTGAAACAGTCCATGATTTGCGATGTTGAAACAACATTTCGCATACAATAGTAACAAGAAAAGATAAGGAGTTGTTACACTGGCTGCAACAGTTGTACCTTAAGACAACACCATTACAACCATCGTTGTTGCTTGAAGACCACGTTGCTGAAATAGACAAATAGTACGCAAATTCCGTTGCTGAAACAGTATTCACATACAACAATAACAAGAAAAGATAAATAAAGGAGCTTTTACACCGGCCGCAACAACTATACCTCAAGCCAACACCATAACAACCACTGTAACAACATTTTTCTACGGAAGATTAGAATATCCTATTCCAGCATAGAAGATTAGATCAGACTAAGAATAGGATTTGTATGTACACATGTAATTTTATGCTTAATTGTATTGAGAGGATTCTCCTCTTTAAATAGGGGAGAAATCATCATTATAGGGGAGATTACGAAAGGATTAGCTAGAAGGGAATTACAGAGAAGGAGCGTGTTCAATTTTGCTATTGTAACTTGTCACATTTAATAGCTGAATAAAAGATCATTCTGAGCATTTCTTCTTAGTTCCTTCCATTTCTAGGGAATCTTGTGAGAAGGAGAGGACCCACCTTCTTCACAAGATTCACCCATTAGTTTCTATAGCGTGTTAGTACTATTTTTATTCATACCTTGTTAAAACTCTGTTTCAACTGATTATTACATCGTTTTCATACAATTCATTCCTAGGTAATTGTTGATCATTTTGATTGGTGATTCTGTTTGTAGAATGAGTTTATGAAAGTGTGATAGTCAGAGATAGGTGCTGAAGATTCCTACTTGGGGAATAGGGTCATGTTTTCTGTTACAGAATAGTTAGTCTTCTTTGCAGTATGCTGAAAGGTTCATTTTTCCTAGGTTGTTGTTTCTTAATGTAATCCAGGATTCTTCTGATAATTATTTTGCTTTGAACCTTAAACTCTGTAATAGATAGATTGCTTTTACTGTAATTCAAAGTAGAACTTCAGTCTGTTCAAAGCAAGGTGTGATTAGTGTAACTTTTACTACAACTTTGGATTTCTTTTAAGATTGAGCATATACAGTGTGTGATTGCCTTTGGAATAAATAGACTTCCCTGGGTTGACAATTTATGTAACACTTAATTGTTTTAATTAATAAGAAATTATAGTGACCAACATTTTGGCGCCGTTGTCAGGGAAGGCAATTATAGATTTCAAAAGAATTTACTTTTTTATTTCAGATGTACAGATTTCATGAGAGGATGCAGTTCCCCCCAAGGAAACTGACCCTACAGGTGGTGGGGGCAGAGGAAGAGGAGGAAGAAATACTTTTATCGACAATATTATATCAAAATAGGAATCTGTTGTTCCTCAATGACCAAACTCTCAAAAACCAAAGCCTCAACCTTCCTTTCAAGTGAACTTTGAAACGAAGACAGTTGAAAAACTAGCAGACAACATTGAGGATCGAGCAAGTGCAGTAGGGGAACAAACAGAAGAAACCATGGATGGATATAATGAAGAATTGCACCATGAAGAACAGGTAGGTCCTGAAGGAGAGGTAAACGATGAAAACTCTTTTTCTACCTTAGAATTTCCTATTGGTGATATTCCTAGAGAAGTAACCCCCATGAAGAATATTCCACTTTCAGCTTTACCTAACTTTCATGGTTTATCTTCTGAAGATCCCGATGAATTCCTTTTCGAGTTTGACATATTATGCAGAAATTATGATTACATTTCCAATGCTAAAAAATTAAAGCTATTTCTAGAAACATTAAATGGAAATGCATTAAGATGGTTCATGAGTCTTGGAGGTCATGTAATCACAACATGGGATCAGATGAAACATAAATTTCTGCACAAATATCAAGACTATTTCCGAACAAGAGAAAAAAGAGAGGAACTATTCAAGATGATACATAAAGAGGATGAAAATCTAGAAGACTTTGTGGAAAGGCTACAGTGTAATCTACAAAGATCCAGTCACCCCGATGTAAGTAAAGATATTTTTAAAACAATATTATTAAAAGGAGTAAGGGATGACTGTCTAGATATGGTGAATATGCTTGGAAAATGGGACATATCTAAAGAATCATATGATGAAATTGTTAACCTTTGTAAAAGATGTTCACGAGGAGATACAAGGAATAGATCAAACACCAGGGATACCACATTTTCAAGCGTTCAAAAATCAGCCAGTGGAGGACCAACAAGAGCCGAAATAGGTAATCTACTAAAGGATTTTAAAACTGAAATGTTAAGTTCTTTTTCTTCACAAATTGACACCTTGCAGATTAAAAAGAAACAAGTCGAAGCAAAAGCAGATATGTCCATCTTTTGTTCCAAATGCAGAGAAACGCACCCACGAAGGGAATTCTCATTGGACAAAAAGCCAATTTGCACCATTTGTGATAAGGATCATGAAACTCAACAATGCCCTTCTTTACCAGGAATCAAAGAAGCATTACAACCAACTGATGAAGAAGTTGAAGCTGTCTATCTGTTGACACAGAGAAGGCAATGGGAACTGTGGGGACAAGTTATGAATCCTAATATTCCATTTACATCTTCTAATCGTTGGAATAATTATCCTTCTTTTAGTCAAGCAAATTACCCTCCCTTTAATCAAATGAAATACCCACTCTCCAATCAAATGAATTACCCACCCAAGCAGCAAAAAAACCCTCCCTTTGTAGACCCAACAATATGGACACCCTGGCCTTCACAAAAACAACCTTACCTTATCCAATGGAATCCAAATTGGAGAGGTCAACAACCCCCGTTCCCAAATCAATTTCCTCATTTCAATCACAATTTCAGCAACCACTCCCTTTACCATCAGGTGGTCCATCGAATAATCAAATGATGAGGCCCCAAATACCTGTACAACCTAACCCTAACCCCAATAATAAGGCTGCGCAGTGCATTGATATTCAAAACTAGCCTATAATTTCTCTTTTCCCTGCACAATGCAATGATATTCATTTACGAACTGGGAAAATAGTAGAACCTATCATTGATGATGTTACCTCCTCTGATTCCGATAAAGAAGAAATAAAAAAGAACAATTTACCTGAAGAGGTACAACCATCCTCAAACACTGTTGTTGAAACAGCAGAACCACCATTCCCTAAGCGTTTAGCTTTGACTAAAACTCATGAGCCACCTTTTTTCAATATTCTAGGGGAATTACAAAATCTCTATGTCAAAATTCCACTATTACAAGAACTAAGAGATGTACCAATGTATGCCAGAACTATGAGAGACATTTGTGTTAAGAAACCTGGTAAGAAAACTAAAGATCCCCTCGCAGTTCATGTCATGGGTGATTTGTCTGCACTAATGTCGGGTAAAGCTCCTCCAGTTAAATATGGTGATCCCAGACATCCTACTGTCATAGTGCCAATTGGAAAAACAATAATTCCTCGAGTTCTGGTAGACTTAGGTGCTGCTATCAATATTATGACTCTTGAAACAGTAAAATCAGAGATACTCCAACCATTCTAGAATTAGCTGACCGTTCTACAATCAAATCGGAAGGAGTTATTGAAGACCTAATCATCTCATTTGAGTCCTAGAATTATCTAGCTGACTTTGTGCTATTACAACCTAAAACAAAGTTGGGGGGTCATCCTCTAATTTTGGGTAGGCCATGGCTAGCCACATCAGATGCCTTTATCAGCTGCAGATCTGGTTCAATGACAATTTCCAATGGATATGAGACCAAACAATTAACCCTCTACCCTCACGCTACACCCTTGATTAATAATGACAATTCCTTATGGGTGGACTATGATGATCAAACTACTAAATCTATCTTGACTATCGGACAAGCCTTAAGTCTTAAAGATGTCGCTGAGGATGAAGTAATTAATAATTTTATTTGTGAACCCTCCTTTGTGACTCCAGAAATGCATAATCAATTAGCTGCACTTTTGGACTCGGATACCCAAGAAAACCTTAACTCTGAATACCTACCTCAAACATCAGCTACCATCTCTTCTAAAAGTATACCAGTAGAAATTGAACCTGGCAAAACACTGAATATAAACCCCAACTTAACAGTTGCTAAAACACAACAATTAATGAAGTTACTTCTTGAACATAAGGAAGCATTCGCATGGGACTACACAGATATGAAGGGAATCTCTCCTGAATTATCTACCCATCGTATCTATATCAAGGAAGATTGTCGATCGATCTGTGAATCTCAATGACGAATGAACCCTAACTTAAGAGAAATTCTTAAAGAGGAACTTAAAAAAATACTTAATGTAGGGTTTATATATCCTATATCCGATAGTGAATGGGTTTCCCCGTTGGTAATTGTTCCTAAGAAAAACGGGAAATGGAGAGTGTGTGTAGATTATAGAGCCTTAAATAAAACCACTCAAAAAGATCATTTTTCGTTACCATTCATTGATCAGGTGTTAGATACTTTGTCAAGGAAGAAATTCTTCTCTTTCTTAGATGGTTTCAGTGGGTATAACCAGATCAAAATTGCACCCCAAGACCAAGATAAGACCATTTTTACTAGCCCCTGGGGAACTTTTTCTTATAGAGTCCTCCCATTTGGACTATCTAATGCACCAACAACCTTTCAAAGAGTAGTTATAGGAATCTTTTCTGATATGATTAATGAATCTATGGAAATTTTTATGGATGATTTTACCCCTTATGGTGTCTCTTTTGAGGAAGCACTACAAAATCTTGAGAAAGTGCTTAACCGATGTATACAAGCCCACCTCTCCTTAAGCACCGAAAAATGTCATATGATGATGAGTGAAGGAGTGGTACTTGGACATTTTATTCATCTCAAGGAATTCAGATAGATCCATCCAAGATACAAGTCATTAAATACCTTCCTATTCTTAAAACCCAAACAGATGTGAGAAGTTTCTTAGGACATGTTGGATACTATAGAAGATTTATCAATTTTTTTTCCAAAATAGCTTCTCCTTTTTTTGTGTTACTTATGAAAAATGTTGAATTCAAGTGGACTAATCTTTGCCAAGAAGCATTTGATGCACTCAAACATCAGTCATTTACAGCTCCTATTCTAAGAGGACCTGATTGGGCACTTCCCTTTCATATATCCTCTAATGCTTCAGATACTGTAATAGGAGTTGTCTTGGGACAAGAAGAAAATCATCTCCCTTATGCTATCTAGTTCATTAGCAAGAATATGAGTACTGCTGAACTTAACTATACAGTTACCGAAAAAGAACTTTTAGCAGTTATCTATGCTATTAATAAATTTCGACATTACATCACTGGCTATTCTACTTTTGTCCATACTGATCACTGAGCTATTAAATATTTAATGAACAAATCTGTCACAAATGCTCGAGTCACCAGATGGTTACTATTATTACAAGAATTTGATATTACAATTGTAGATCGACCAGGAAAAGAAAATGTAGTTGCTGATTTTATTTCTTGGTTAACGCCTGATGATAATACTCCATTAGATGATTCATTTCCTGATGAATATTTATTTGCATTATCTGCTCACTCACCATGGTATGCAGACATCGCTAATTATTTGGTTGCAGGGAAGTTACCACCACACCTGTCCCACCGAGAGAAAAGAAAAATCATTCAACAAAGTTCTTGGTATAGCTGGATAAGTGGGTGTCTTTTCTACACAGGACTTGATTCAGAAATCTGAAGATGCATTAGAGAAGATGAGGTTTATGATTTACTAAAAGCTTGTCAAGATGGCCCTTATGGAGGGCATTTTGTTGATAAAAGAACAACACATAAAATTCTCAGGATGGGTTATTATTGGCCCTCACTTTTTAAAGATGCAAAGAAATATGTTCAAGCCTTTGATAGCTGTCAAAGAATGGGTCAACCTAATCATAGAGATGAAATGCCATTAAACCCCCAGGTATTATTCGAACCATTTGAAAGATGGGCCTTAGACTTTGTAGGACCCATTAACCCTCCATCCAATCAAAAAGTTTATATATTAGTCCATAGAGGCTAAATCACTCCATAGAGCTACTGAAGAAGTTGTTCTAGATTTCTTATTTGAAGATATCTTTGTCGGATTTGGAGTGCCTAGATAATTAGTCACAGATGGAGGACCTCCTTTCACCTCTCACGGTTTTAAATACACCCTTTAAAAATATCATATTCATCATAGAATGACTACACCATACCACCCCCAAGCCAATGGACAGGTGGAAAGGACAAACAAAGTAATAGAAGCCATTCTCACAAAAATAGTGAAGGAAAACTGGAAGGATTGGTCTCAAAGGATCCCTGAAGCATTATGGGCTTATAGAACTACCTGGAGAAATACTACAGGATTCTCCCCCTATGAATTAGTTTATGGAAAAAGTGATGTCTTTCCTGTGGAATTTGAAATCAAAACCTTAAGGACTGCTTTAGCTGTTAACCTTGATTTGACTGATGCACAAACAGTCAGGTTGCAGCAGCTTAATGAATTGGATGAAAAAATATTAGATGCCATTCACCAGACAACTATGATTAAACAACAAAGAACAAAATGGCATGATAAAACCATCAAGCATAAGCAATTCCAAAAAGGTAATGGGGATTTATTGTATGATTCTCAGTTTAAAGAATTTCAAGGGAAACTACGTACAACATGGATAGGACCTTACAAAGTGGATACTGTTTTCCCCAATGGAACAGTAAGGCTCCTAACGATTGATGACTCTCAAACACCGTTATTAGTAAATGGTCATCGTCTCCGTCTGTACCAGCACCCCATTTCCAAAGAAGATTTTAAGGCCACATGTGTGGCAGATTCACATTATCTCTTTTTAGAGGAGCCTCCTGCTCCTCATTACAGTTAATTTTTCTGAATTTTATTCTTTAGTATTAGATTAAATTTCTTTTACTAATAATCCCTGTCAAGGAATGACATGTTACAATTGATTCTTTTGCAGATTCTTGATCTAGAAAAGGCCTACCAAGAAAGGACAATCTTACTACAAGCAGATCCAAGCTTCATTTTGTGAAGCATTGCTCCCTCTTTCTTCAATCCATTCATCCTCATTTCTGATTCAACATTCCCATCATTCATCCCCTTTCATTTTCTTTCCTTTCCATTCCCTTTCCCCATTTTTCCATTGTTGAAACACCACTCTTTAGCAACATTTTTCCTCATTTTCCCATTGCTGAAACACTACTCTTCAGCAACATTTTTCCTCATTTTCCCATTGCTAAAACACCACTCCTTAGCAAAATTTTTCCCATTTTCCCATTTCTTCTATACAACGATGCGCTAGAGCATCCATCACCCCGATTCTCACGATGGAGCCCGACATATAGTTCTCCCTGGAACAGTACCTCCAACCCAATGTCGCTAATGACACATCCACAAGTAGCACCGGCTCCGCCAGTAGGGGCGTTCCCTGAAAAGGGATCACAGTCAAAAATTATATACCCTCCACCATAGTGAAGGAAATCTGCTCTCCCCACACCATAAAGAAATGCAGGTCCGGACTCCACATCCGGATAAGAAACTACAGGAGATAATCCTACGCTCGTATCAACGAGCACTCAAAGAACTTCAGCATCCCATAGGCTGCCAAAGTGGCACGTACCCCCTACTCCTCAATAGCCACGACATCCCTCAGCTGGGACCAATCCCACTCTGTAATGATCCCAAGCCAAATTATTTATTGGAATCACTAACTACTACTACTTTATTGAGTTATTAAGTGCATACAAGATTCATCAACACATGAAGATCACAATATATTCAAGATGTAGAAGCACAAGCAAAGATCTGACCTT